>PDGT01000045.1:1526004-1538541 GCA_003671415.1 Megathymus violae
TAACAACCACTAACTTTCCGTTTTCCTCTTGAAAACTCCGAGATCCAACCAACTTATCTAACGAAAACCAAAGAAAGCACTTCGAATTAATTTGGCAACTCAGTCGATCAACTATCGATTGGCACATCCAAATTGATGGACTTTTTACGAAAAGAACGTTTGTTGCCGTACTACTAAATGAAATGTAGTACACAAACTATTTTATACGGCCGTATTATCTTCCTTGTCGATGTGGGAATGTGGGAATATAATTCCTTGATATTTAAAGTACTAACCGAAATATATTATATAACTTGTCGCAACCGAGCGAATTGCCAGCCGCGGTCAAAGAAGGTTTAGGCGTCAATTGTCCGGTCCCCAAAATCCTACAAATACAATCCATCAAATGGACAAACCTTACAAAATTGAACATTTCACGAAAATTTTATAAATTATTAACTTCCTGCTTCATTCGCTATGTGCTTTCTCATAAGATTTTTGTGAAATAGAGTCTAATGCAATAAAGATTTTTTTTTATTATGACCCCACCCAAATTTTTTAGCGATTGCATGTATTTGAAATATATTGTTTGAATAATTAAGGATTATTTGTACCGATTTGTGATTGTTATTAACGTAGCGTTATGTATTGTGTTCGAGTAAGTACTAGATTCATTAGTTTAATGAACGACGATAGGTCGTTTTGTTGCGCAATAATCGGACAATTTATTTTGTTGTCGGACAAAATCATGATTAATAGATACAACGCTAGATAATTCCTGTCCTCTTACTGCACAATATTGACAGTACGTAAGTTAAATCCAATGATTTGATTGCTGCTCAACTCATAAACAACAAGGTACAAGTAGTATTTACAATTAATTTCATAATTAAACTTATTCTTAACCTTATAGTTTTACATATGTCTTTAAAGAACAGTAGGTACATATTAGGTAACACAAGAGGTGAATTGACTTGAACAACCTGTATATAAATAGATTAAAACGTACTCCTATCTCGACATGTCTACTTTATGATTAAAAGTATTTATATTCGTAAGTGGTTTTATATTTTCTTTGCACACGTAGGAAAAAGGTAAAATCCGAATGGGTCTCGCGTGGGGTCGGGTTTTGGGATTGCAAATACTTTTCTATCAGAAGTATAGTAGTATAATTTACTAAGAAAGAAGTTTCATTAAAGAAGATTAAACATTTTTAAGAATTTGTATTACTTTATTATTATAAAAATCAGTTTAATTTTTATCCTTTCTTTGTTTTAATTTATAAAATTTAAACATTCAACGTATGATTTTTATTGACTTGAATACTCAAAATACATCTATGTTTTTCTACAGAAAAAATCTTTTAACGTATTCCGTGCCAGGGTATAGAAGGGAATCCCTTATGAACTTTCATGAATAGCGTAGTCTCATTTTACCAGTGTGTACTACTGCTATAGTAAGTACTATGCAGTAAATTCTCGTTCACAATTCCAGTTCTATTCAAATATAACAAAATGAGAATGAAGAATAGTGGATTTATAACAGACTTTATTGCAGAAATTCAATAATTTTGGTACTATTATCAAATTATTACGTAACTTACCAAGGTTTGTCTAACTTGTTCACAAATAATTGTAAAAGTGCGGTAACTTAATTTAATTAACCACAACCTCAAGACACTGAGTGTAACGTATACTCATAATTTTAAATTGTACCTCATCAAGCTATCGAGGACCGGTTTAAGAGAACTCAAAAATGAGATCGTATAAACGGTCGTATAAACTAGTACCCTTAATCCATTACGAACTTGTTGGCAAGCAAAGGCAAATCCATGCAGCATACATAATTACTTTCCAAAACGGTATAACTAAGTATTATTTATTTTTCGATTTGACATCGATTTTGATTGCAACTTTAAAAACAGTCCCGAAGTAATTTATGTTTTATTCAATTCCAACGAAGTTATCAATCGAATGTATTCAGAAAAAAGTCATTTGACCCAACGCTTAATCGTAAGCTGGCACCAATTTCAAGAACATATCTACCATACCCATCTCAATAATATACTGAGCGACTTTAAGCTTCCAGATAAGGCCAGCAGATCCACGTCAATTTTGTAATTAAGTATTTATTTCTCATTTTAATGATTATATGATTTTGATTATTTCAATAGGCTTTCAGCTGCCGCCCGTAATCGCTCAAAAAGGTTAGTGTTACGTACTCAACGATACCATCAACTGAATCTAAACCGCACCAGCACTTACTCGGCCCTGATTACGCTTAACGTTTCTGTACATGGTCAGACTCTTAGAATTGTCATAAGTCGTAGGCCTTAGAGGTTTTCAGAGTTACTTAAGTATAATTTATTCTAAACTAGATTCGTAATTTCGCGAAATTATTTTATTGTTTTGTTCGAGTTTAACACAAAACTGTCTCTAGCGGTCTGTAAGATTTATGCTTTTAATTTATGAACATGAAAGTAGTTTAAAATATATTATAAATGCATGATAGCATAGACATCTGACCAACCGCGAATCGAAATCCAGCGAACACTTTCCACTTAGATATTTTCTGCCAATGCACTAATTATAATTGCAGAACGCTATTACATTCTCAAAAATTTGCGATGAAATATTTATAGTATTCGAATCTCCATACATAGCATACATATTACTTAAAATTGAAATAGAGACAACAGCAGATGAACGCAACAACATTTTTACCTATTGTCCTACTTGAACAACATACCCGACAAGTGATGCGACTCGATGTGACATGGAAATAAAAATTATGTTATTTCCGTTATAGGTATATTTACTTATTGAAAACTAGTTGCGCG
Source organism: Megathymus violae (assembly GCA_003671415.1). Lineage (NCBI taxonomy): Eukaryota > Metazoa > Arthropoda > Insecta > Lepidoptera > Hesperiidae > Megathymus > Megathymus violae. Next base: position 1,528,823 of record PDGT01000045.1, read on the forward strand.
AGAGCTAAGACACCATTAATAAATGCAGCTAATTCGAAAATGAATAAAAAAGTTAAAAATAAAATAAAGTTAAAAAATAAATAAAGTTAAAAAACTGTGTTTCTGGTTCTATACCTAAGTATATTAATTATTCCGTACATTTTATATTGTAGTAATAAATACCTACACATTATTAAACTGTTTCGGGAGTCAAGGTCAAGGTCGTAAAGAATAACCGACACAATTGTTACACGCTTTAATCAAGCGTTTAATAAATTATTCCATTTTACCCCATACATACATACTATCTTTGAATCAGTCCATCTATTAGTGATAACAATATGAAAATCTCTGCAGTAATTTTCCAGATTTTTTTTGTACACTATACATACATATAGTGATGCAAGCGAACCATGAGTTTTAATTTCACAAAAATATACATTATTACAATAAAATAAAATGTTAAATGAAATGAAACATGACTTAACGGTGAAATTCCGTCGGACAGTCATTAGTCGCACACGTAGGGCAATTGGCAAACATCCAATATTCTTAATATAATGACCTAGCTCATATTACGTTTACAGTTGAGAGGCGGTAGTAAAGAAAAACAATTAGTTGCTTGGCACAAAATATATCAGACTACATACAAGTACACGAAAGTCTAGATGGGAGGCTTCAGCGGAGTGTTCCCGACGTGCAGGTTGTTTAGTTGCGGCAGCAGGATCGCGGCGGTGGCGATGGTGGTCACCAGCACGAACACGGCGAGCAGTGCGCGGTCCGCCACCACTGCCACCTGGGTTAAGTTGAAATATTTTCTAAGTAATCCAGGTGAGACTGACATCATCTAGCCACCGTAATGTTAGAACAGCTTGCTTACTTTGTTTCTCAAATTTCTATAACTTTAGGACTATTTTGTGTTATATTAACAGTACCAAATCTTTAAGGGTCTATTTTATTAATGTATAACCGCAACATTCGTATTTCTTAGTGTTCGATGAATTTTGTCGTCGTCATGTTGGTGCATACGGAGATGCGGAGATTCCGGGTACACATTTGTGGATTGGTCCATATTACTAAATATTTGCATTACGATTAACATCAAAGATGGAAATGAGTTACATTATGACGAGTATACTTATAAAATGATTACCTAAGCTTATTTTCTATGTTTTACACACCACACTAAGGCAGTAGTTGTAATTGAATAGTCTTTGTATGAGTTAGCCCGTGAATTATTAAAAAGTCATTCGGTCCTCTTGTTTGAGTTAGGTATTCTTTAATAATTCATTGTTCAGTATGAACCTTAACCGAAAATATCGGATTGATTTCTCACAAAAAAGCCTACTAACCACCATTTATGTTATCAGTAATAGTTTTGCCATTGTATTGATTGATATAATTTGAGCAAACGTGGCTGCTTTTATGTATTATATCGTTAAAATCTTAGCCCTTATATCTGACATTGTCACATTTAATTTTGTAACCACTGTTGAAAATAAGAGCTGGAAAAGAAGCATATGGATGCGATGCAAAGTGATGCACATCTATAAAATGATTTGCATTGACTTAAGCAACAGCATTGCTTTATGTTACTGATTCTACCCTAATCTGAGAATTCTTAAGTGAGGACGAAAAATAGGAAACAGTAAGCGCTGGTGACGGAAAAGCTTTATATTTTTATTGCGCGACTTATTTAAAAAATAAGTTAATTACAAAAATAAATATTATATTTGTAATCAACTGGACATCTCCAGACAATGTATTGTTCGTTTTTTTCTAAAAGTGAAGTACGCCATGTTAAGTCCTTAAAATATCGTTGTCTCAAGAAACCGTAATAGAATATGGACTGTCCTCACAACACTTCCGTTTATATCTATCTAAAGGATACAGTTGCTTTAGAAATTATGTAATTTAAAAAAAACTGCTATCGCTCCTTCAATCTTAAAAATAACATAGAAGAAACATTCACGCAAACAAAATACCACAGAACTACCATATCTTTAATTATAATGCTATGACATTTGTCCATTAGGCACTAACACCAGAAAGAACGTTTTTTTGTAAGAAAGATACGATACAATGTAAAATAAAACATTACAATACGGACATCTGTTCGACTTGCACCTGATTCAATTCCTTCTCCCAGTTTCGTATTATATATTCAATAAGATTCGTTTAATCTCATTCAGATCGTGACGAAAAATCGAATACTAAAACGTCATTATTCTATTTGTATCACCGAACAAAGGATGAAAAATGTAATCTTAGCAAGGTAGCTGTCTGCTTCGTTCTTGAAGTTGATAAATAATTAAATAATTATTAAGTGTATAACATATAGACCCATTTTTACGAAGGCCAATGAAATTATAGAAGTAAAATATTAACTTCTTTCTTTTTGACATGATTATCGTGTCTTGAATACATTTAGAATACTACATAATCGTGCATTGTGCTATATTTTTTATTTACTGTATTTTCTCACTACATTTTACAATAATATATACTAATAATAAAACTGTAATGGGATCGAATCTGTACATTAAACCTTTTTTGGAAATTTTCATGTCAGTAGGTTTTGTTATCGATATATGTAGAGGTCAAATTATATTCTTAATGGAATATTTGTCTTTCTGTCTATGTATATACTAAAACCAATTAATATATTATAATAATTATAGATTATAATAATAGATAATTTGGGTCATACTTAGCAAATAAGTAACTTATATTACGGGCCATAGTTAAAAGCACTTTTCGTCCCAGAAAATGCATCTGTTGCCGCGGAATAAAAAATAAAAGTTAATATGGACATTTTATTACGAAGGCAATCAAACAAATTTTGCAACAGCTGCTATCATAATTAATAGTTGTAACTAATAGAACTACCAAAATCCATTCCTAAAAATATTGTGGATGTTATTTCTAAATGGAAGGTGCAGGTTTTCTGAGGCGAAGCGAGGGCGGGTTACTAGTTTAGAAATAAAGCTTTATTGTATTTTATTTTCTGTATTTCATCTTTGTGCTATATTACATAAAATTGTTGTCTCTTTTTGCATTAATTGTAAGTTCGCTGCTCTATGTTAAATACCGCTATTTTCTGTAGCGGAGCTATTAAAAAGAAATTTCGTTGTGACAAATAGTTCCCTTGTATTTCGTGCATTTCGTGGACACACTAATAACGAAACTACGTCGCATAAACTTTTGGCTAAAACTAAAAATAAATTTAGTCCAAGTTAGCGCGTTAGAGGAGACTTTCGGCGGTTGACTTACGGAAAGACGCAGCTGTTTATGTTAATAAACTCTCACAGGCTTTCAAAGCAACGGCATAGCGGTTGCATTGCAGAAATACATTGCTTCTTTTTTTGTTATCGAGGTTGACTCTCTTCACTTAAATTTCTCTTCTCTATACGGGAGAGTGTCACCTCGAACTGCTTTCTAACCCAGCAAGCGTCGAGGAGGAACCCAAGATATATAGAAGATAGCGGCCTACAAAAACAACAACTTGATTCACGCAAATCGTCGTGCTAGATGGATCCGCCCATCTAGGAAGATAGCCTCTCTACTACTCTAAAATACTGTTCGTAAATGTTGGCAAACATAATGCTTAACTACCCCTACGAGTTGGAGGTAATCGTTCGGTTAGAGTTAACGGTGAGATGATGTTATTAATATGTACCTACTTCAAGGATGAATTACTACACTGACGTACCATTTTCAAAAAAACTAAATCCAACGCAGTTTCTGTACCAGATGTAATTCGGAAGAAGTCTGATGAGCGTTTGTGGTCAGAGTGATGCTATACCTACGACACGCTTATATGTTAAAAATATTAGATTAGGTGTTCTAAGTCCAAAACTATATAATACTTGCCAAAGCATTATGTTATGCGATCAAAAGACATACAATTAACGAAACAAAATTATCTTTTAAAAACATTTTTGAATAATACTATCTTTATGCCCCAACAAAATTTTCTCACCTGTATGGTTGGAATCATTGCCTGAAATTTTATTTTGCATAGTATTTATTTCCATACAATGAACATGTTACCTGTTTCCACTCCAAGTTAGCACGTTCCAGGCGTTCGTTAGCAGCAACGCGTTGCTCGTGGCGTGCTGCTGCCTCGCGTATAGTGCAGCCGCAGCAAGAGCAGCGCGGACAAACCGGCGCACTACAAGCATCTGCCGTTACATTGGCTCCCGATCCCGATGTACTACGACCTGCTTATATATATTTTTATTATTAGTATTTAAATGTCCATAGTTAGAATAACCGGAAATGAAAAAAATATTGCTGAATGAAGACCACATCCAGAATGCGACATTATGATATTTCTACTTTATATATTTGGAAGTCCTATCTCTACTATAGCAGACTACTCTATATGAGAGTTTGTTGCCACTTTTTCCAAATCTTTTGAATAACTAATGCTTTTGGAGATAGATGGATAGATTTAAGATTTGGACGGAGTACCCAAAACGACGTATGCAAGCACTAGTTCATAATATATAAACAAACTTAACAAAACGATTAATAATTGGCGTGGAAGGATGCTAATAATCAAAAGATGGATTCCGCAGTGCGCTGTGATGTCCATTAGTTAAAAGAGCACTGAGAAATTAAATCACGCAATTCCTGCCCACATTGCAATTCTATAAAATACCGAGAGGTTGGCAATTATGCGCCTACGTTCGAGGTTTTGAGGAGTGGTCTTAGGGCCACCTACGAGGCTCTTAGTAAGCGTTTCTATTAAGTCAAACGCAAATAGATGGATATTCGAGGTAAATAGTTGTTACAATTTTTATAGAATCAAAAGATGTCTGCTGTAAAATACTGCCAATCTATTACAACGACACCTAACTATCTTAAACGCATTGTATCAAATCCCAGTGTGGCAGATTCTCATACTCCCCAAACGTCCGCAAACAAAGTATACAGATAACATTATAATAAGAATATTATGTTAATGTTATAACTATCTCCATGACAGAACAAAAATATCAAAGATGTGACACCTAGTATTAAAAAATACCTCAAACGTAACACGGTAACGTTACACGGCCTTCTCGGACAATCTTTTTAAAAAACTACTTTTCACCACTAAACTAATTCATTTAACACACATTACAGCGCAAATTTTAATTACAATGAAGGGCTATGATGTCCCAACTTTTAGGCGACTGTTTGCGACGGTGTCCAAGATATAACTAATTTTAATTTGAATATGAAATAATACAATAGATTGTTTCATGATTATGTACTTTTAGGTAACAAAGTTACTAGATTGCTAAAAGCTGATTTAAACATAATTAGCGTGGAAATAACGGCCACAATAGTTCGTTACCTATATTATCTGAATAAATTAATGAAATCCAATTAAATTATAAAATAGAATAAAAAATTTTATTTAATTCTTTTATTATTGTAAAACATTTGTCCATTTAAACAGAGCTTCAGCCCTATATATAACATGTAATTGAAATATGCATGTATTGGAACGTATCGTGTAAGTTTTGTGATGATATTGTTTTTTTTCAATTTGAATGTAAGAAAAATGTTCGTAAATTTTATCCAAGATCTGTGAATTAAGAAGATAAGAAAAATAAGACATTTAAATATCAAAGCCTTGTAAACACGAGAATTTACCCTTCATTTGCGTAGAATGAGTTTTCATCATTATTCTTATTTAAGCTAAGAACGGCGGCCGAAAAGTTGAATAAATTTCTATTGTGTGGTTGCTCTATCATGTCAATCATAATTAAGTAATATATATGTACGCTTCTCTAGATATTTTATTAACATCAGAGGGAATCTTAGATCCACTGCATACTTATCACAGTTATTTTCTACTATTACGGTTACCTAAATTGTACTCGATGCTTGTCCAATGCATCTGGCACTCCTACCTACATATTATGAGCATTTTACGATTGAGTTTTTGCGATTAATATTTAGTTTTGTTACACATTTTACAATAGCAATAACAATATACATTTTGCGTGGTTTTTTATTCCATATTCTGATACTCGATTATAATTACTATTGTCAATTTATTAACGCAATTTTATTATATTTATTTATTATAATTATTATTATATATAATAATTATATAAATATTATTTATTAACGCATCTTAACATTATTGACATTTAAATTTGAGAAATCCAATTAATCCTAAACAAATTCGCGTGGAATATCGTCAGGATATGTTTATTTGCGATCTCTCCGGATCAGTTAAATCTGTTTATGTACGTAATTTAAAAATTACGACTTACTTAGGTGGTTGTGATTGTGTCGCGCGAACCGCGGTGAGGCGGGTGTTGCTGGCGCTCCGTCGCAGCGGACTTCGGCCTTCAGCCGCGACCCCGTGCGAGGGTTGACCTGCAAGTTTCCACCCACTGCCGCCACGCTGCTGTCGCCCTGGTACGATGTAAACAAAAGTAATCGAAAGCTTCACATTGAAATGTGGAGAAAACATAAAAATCAATAATATTATTTCTCTTCTCTCTGTGTAGGAAAAGCAACACTGCCTTAATATAGTTGTTGGTGAGGTAAAAAATACACTAAAAATACTGATTTTCATTTGTTTTACAACCGTTTTTATCACCCATAAAAACACTACAAGAAATAAAAATATTGGCAGTGGAGACAGTAACATGGCTTCATTCGTCGAAATGACTTCGAAATGACGTACGAGTATAGCCGTGTATCAGTCTTCCACAATTGAAACTTACATTTTCTTGTAAATAAAAATTAACACAGAATTTTGGATTTAACTCTAAACAAAATTGCCAAGCAATGTGAGAACGACAATAAAAGCTTTGCAATTGCCAAAATCTCGCAGTAACATTAGTGGAAAAGTGTCCGCTTTGTGACATGTGCAATATGTTTGCAGTATTTTTACGCTAAGTACGTCTAAAATTACCATCACCGCTAACGCTAAAGCACTTAGGATACATTGCATATCATCTTCAAAAAATAATGGATACAAACGACATATCATGTTGAGTGTTTCTTCCCATCTCAGCAGTTATCCCTGAGTGAGAATATCTCACTCTCAGTTCCGTATTTTTCTTAAGAAGATGAAGAACTTATAGCCCTATGGTGTATGTAAATTGTGTTTTTGACCGTGTCGCGCGATTGACTGACCTCTTATTGGTTTTATGTACATCATTACTTGTGAAATCATTGTGGATTGTTACCTTAGTGCTTCAACGTTACCATGGATGGTAATAATGAAATGAAAATACTACAAATGTTCATTATACATGTCACGGGGCGGACATTTTCCCACTGATATTACTACGAGATTTTGTCAATTGCATGTGCTTATAAAGTACCTTATATTTCTCGTACGGTCTCTTTTATACCAAACGTAATACTTGTACCACTGTTTATTAGTAAGACCTGTGAACTTATTTAAATGTATAATGTATAATAATTAAGAAAACAAGACTTTATGGTCGATTGTAGGTTCACGATCTATGAAGAGAATAATGATATGACAAGCTGTGACGATTAATTATTTTACAGTGGGACAATATTCGTAACAAAAACATACAAAGAGAAACAAAAGTTATTGTTATATTTTAAAAGTTTACTTCTATAGTTAGTCGATTGAAGTAGCATGCCCCACCATTTCAGTGATACCTAATGGAGAAGAAAAGTCCTTAAATGGCGTCAATGTTTCGGTAAAAAAAGAACAGGTCGTCTTCTAATCAGGAGATATAATGACCTGATGGAGAAAGGAACGGTATTCTATTTAGCGGAGAGGACCCAGTGGTTTGAATTAGGAGATGCCTATGTCTAGCAGTAGAGTTCTTAACGCTATGGACATACCTAATTCTATGATTAACATAATTCTCTTTCCAAAACAGTATGCGTCGAAATTTGGATGAATTTACTTTCTGACAATATTGTACACAGTGTAAGTATGGTATTTGAAAGGTATGTGTTATATATTATATATTTCTTATTTATAATAATTTATTATTTAATGATTATAAGTATGAACCTTTTTTAACTGTCGATCATGAATTTTCAATATCTTTTTTCAACGTAAATCAACGCGATAAAATTATATTTCAAAGTTTTCGACAGCCCTCAGGTGATATTTAATTAACAAAACCAGTCCTAAAAGTGTAGCAAAATTCGGAAAATTAAATTATTTTTTTAAAAGTACAGTAGGTAGATATAATCAGGATTTCAATCGAATCAAGAAATTATTTGCAAAGTCCAATACTTTGAAAAATCTGTTAACCAATCAATGCCGAAAAGTTTGCGGATAACTGAGATTTTTCTTATCCCAAGGTTGCTCACAAATTTTAATATTTTTTTCGAATTTTATCTGTCCGTACGTCTGGCTGGCTATTGGTTTCATTAATTTTAACAGTACAATTTTTCTTATCTACTAACCATTACCACAAGGGTCTTCCGCCACTTCTGAGGAAGCAAGAAAAACTGTACTATCATTATTTTCATTTGTATTCTCATTCATGAACAACAAACTTATTTATACCGTTATTTATATGTAATAATTTAAATATTTTTTATTAATAATATAACACAGTAATAACCTTGATTTACCTCACAAAATCTACAGCGTCCGTTTACAATTAGTACTGGCATCCGAAACAACGGTTATTCGTTTTCATCAGGCATTTAATACATTTAGTTGTTTCCCTGTTTTATTTTTTTAAGAATAGGATTTCTTTGTTCTATCAATTATAAATATAATTATTGTATAGTTACAGAAAAGCAGTCAAAACTTTGTACTACTCTGTTAACGATATGTCGTAATAAATTTTATATCCTATTCTGCGGGAAACAAATGCATTACCCAGGATTAGAAGTATACCGGTTAATGACCCTTTATATATACTTTTTAAGTATTCTAAGTCTGGTTAGTGGCTTTCGTGTGATACAAACCAAAAAGACAGGTAACAAGCAGAAATACAGAAAAAACAAATTTGGCTTTTGTATCGAAAAATTACGGAAAAATTTAAAAATATGTTTACAAACAGATTTGGCCCAGTAACAATTTAACTATTGATAGATTTCTCACGCATTTATCACATTTTTGATTAAAAGTGCATGTATAATGTTCACGGATATATTCCAACGATATGTCACTCGTATATGACACACTAAAATGGTTACCGCGGTCACCCAACCAAATTATGTTCGTTTAGAACAAAAAGGATATTGTAACCTCTCAAACCAAAAAGGAATTTTCCAAACAAGTTAAATTTATCAACGGAGTTCCACTGCAAATAAGTATATATTTAAAAATGTTATATGAACATTATTGGATTTATGGCTTGAGACAAAGTACATGAATTAGCTACGAGCTATGACATTGACTGATTAATTATTTGTCATCGATAAACAATTTCGCATATTCCCAAGTTTGCATATTAGATTTTTGTTCATGTATTATAGCAAATAGGACCAGTAGCAAACAGGTAGTAGGAGTACTGATCAACGCCGCATATCGCGATGGTTAACACCAAAGACATCTTCAACGGGTTGCCGGCGCAGAATGACTAGGATAGGATTACTAAGTACATAGGTAAACTAACTATATAAAATAACAAGTTCGAAGAATCCATAAATCCCTTTTAGAAATGTGAAGTTTCAGAGGATTTCGATAGGCACCGGGTTTACCGATCTTAAGTACGACTAATTGAATTGAAGCAGTTACTTAAGAACATTATCCATTAAATAAGAGAACCGGA
>PDGT01000045.1:1538699-1597365 GCA_003671415.1 Megathymus violae
GCTCTACTACAGACGACAATAAAAAATATAGGACATAAATATATAGGTTTTTAAAGCATCCTTATATACTAATATATATTTTTAATAATGTTATAAGAGAAATTTGAAAACAATATACCTTCCTCAATAAATAGTATCAAAAAATATAACATTGTTAGTCACTCATGAGGATCCAATGTTATACTCGCAAAATTCTATAAACGCTTTTCTGTTTCCCATTTTATTCCCAATAAGTATTAAACGATCCGAGCGCCGTGGTAAAAAGTGCAGTCTCTACCGCGTAATGAGAACGAGTGTTTAGTGTAATCCATTGTATATATTATAATTGGCACTACGGATTAGTGCTAGTAAACTACGTGTTTTGACACTGGCGTTGAGTTGGCGCACAGACCCCTCGAGAACAAACCGAGTAACCACAGTGAGCCGCCAAAATAAGGTTAGTGGGGCTAAACAGTTCAATGTTTAACATCTCCGGAATCTACTTATATTACATATAGCATTATTTTTGCGAGGAAGACGTCCATTTTCAGTTCATATAGATATAGATTGAACACCGAGTACATACTAACAAAAATCACCAGAAATTTCATTCACCGTGAATATTAGCTGAGATATTACGTGAATTATAGATATCCTGGAGAAAACAATCTTACCTTCGGTGTGTCAGTGTCGAAGTTAATGAAGAGCAGGCGCGCGAGGCGCTGCAGAACGAGCTCCCTCAAGAGCGGCGGTACCGGTTGCCCTCTCACTCCTCTACGAACAACATCACACTTTCACGCACTCTTTACTATTAGATATTAAGAGCTGATGGTTTGTTTCATATCACAGCACTATATTTACACCAACATAGGACCAACCATGGACATAAGACAAATCATGACCAATTTCATCCCTTAAAATGATATCTGAATAACCTAAAGTAGGAATATAATCGAAATGGCTAATCTGAATAACGGGTAGAGGGTGCAAATTCATGATGTTTATGCATGAAACCGATGAGGATGAAGAATATGCTCATTTAACGAATAAGAAGAATAAAAAATCAACAGATACAGTGAAGAAAGGAAAATGAGACGAAGAAAAATGAAAATAACAGTAACATAAAGTGCGTTTAACGAAAATGAGTTAGTTCGACAAGTGAACAGAGAAAAATGAATGAGAAGAGTTATTAGTAATCCTTCTCGCAAGGTAAATGCAAATTGGCAAACTTCACATTCTTAAAAGCTGTCAGATATGTAGATAATCTCAGAATGTTCTTCTTTACCGAAATGAATTAATGAATTAAGGAAATCATCACCATTCATCCCCACTTCATTAATTCATTCACATACTTGGGAAGTATTGAAAATTACTACTCGTCTTCATTGTTATAACGTATTAAATATTATAAGCTGGCATAATGATCAGGGAAGTTATGGTGCTCCGTACCCGTCACTGAAACTATCGGATATCCGAAATAAAGATATATCCGTAATTGTAACCGAATCCGACAAAAAATTTCGGATAATTTCGGATAGCGGCAGTCTAAGTTATGCCGCGTCGTTACTATTTGAGACAGTTTTTATTAGTTCATATTTAAGGCTATTGTTTTTCTGTGATTAAAATACTATTTAATAACTAGAAATAAAATCAAACTGTTACTGCTGTTTTGTTGTTTTTTTCAAGTCGTAAATTATCTAATATCCGTAACCGAAATTATCCGAAACTATCGGATAATCCGAAATACTTTTACATCCGTAACCGTAACCGAAACCGGTAAAATATTATTCATATATCCGTATCCAAATCCAGATTCGAAATTTCATATCCATAACATCCCTAATAATGATGCAAGGGTTATATTCGAATACTGTAACAATTATACTTAAATAACATACCTTATACATAACCTTACATATGTATAAGCCTAACAAAGCCTAAGGTACTCGGCAACCGCAATATGCGTCAGGCTTGTCCAAATTTCGCTTTATCAACTTGTAATTAAGCCCCATTCTGGTACGTGGCGCCTACAATTACGTTTTATTAGACAGATGCCTACTTGTGATCGATTCAATATTACATTCTATGGAGCGTAAAACATTATAGACTGATTTAATTTGGTTTCGTTAACCGTATGGCGGTGCGTCGATCTTCAGCGTTTTGGGGGGGCAAGTTAATCTGTGGGACTTTCAACAATCGTGGGACAATCGTTAAGCCATATCGGAAACCTTCGGAGTGCATAAAAACATTGAAAGTTCAGGTAGTTTTCCACGGTCAATAACAAATTAAAATTTCTATCGAGTAGTATTCGCATCAATAATTTAATTAATATCTAAATAATATAGTACACTCACAGGCCTCGGCCTTCACAAGGAGCATCTAGGTTTTGTCCCAGTTTTATCGAAAAGCCTTCTCTTAGCATGGAGACACCTGGATTTTGAGCGCTCAGTGGTTTAAGCGCTTCGTTGTTTGTGGCTAACGAGAAGCTTCGTTCCAAAAATCTTTGAAATCTCAATTCCATGAGCAACCTTACTTACCTACTGTCACGGCCATAAACATAAATGTTAATCCTTCACTATATCTCGAGCTGAACAGCGGCGAACCTGCGGCTTACAAATGAGACTTTTCCTTCGCTCATTTATTGCCCCTAGATGTACAGCATTAACACTAAGAACAAATTCAATTAAGTTGCCTAGTAACAATGACCACGGGTTTACACCGGTTTATTCACAAGTCAAAAATAGATTGACAAGTATACACAGTGGTTTAAACGGGAACATAAAAGTGAATGTTTTTAAACCAACTGCTAGAACGCCGTTATATGCCGTTACTTAATGTACACAATAATATTCATAAAACTCGCCTGTAAGATATGTTGAGAGTCACGACGGACAGTGACGCTGAAAAGGAAACTAAACAGGTGCTGACTCCATAATATAAGCCTGTAACAGAAATAACATAAAAAACCTTAAATTTACTTCCAACGTCTTCATCAGAGCTATCTGACTGGTCTTAAGGTCTTCTCACAGAATACAGCCATAGTACATATTTTAATATTCTTTCACTGAAGCGAGTGATAATTGTTTCCAAATATGCACACAACTGAAATGAATTGAGAAGCAAAATCGAAATGCCTCGAGCAAAAAACCAATTTTCAAATCTATTAGTGTATTTTTTAATAATATTACACTTGTGATAATCTCTAAATAAATTATAATTTTAAAGTAAGCTATACTATGTCGATCATATAAAATCTGTGTAAGTATCATGAATATTAAGTAAAATACCTTTACGTGGCTACAGTTACGTTGTTACTACAATATTATCTAATATTCATAAATATCACAATAATTCCGAATATCAGCAAAATATAGTTCTGTTCAAGCGTAACGTGACAGACGTTTGATTTGTCTTATCGACCGCTATTCAGATGACTTTTTTGAGGTGACGTGAGAGAAACACGATCCCGATTAAACTTAGTACCCATGTAGTACGTTGCAACCATTTGCAACGTAGTGGATCGACCACACGAGTATATGTCAACTAGGTCAACCTCAAAGTAACATTCAATGTGAACCTCAACCTCAGAAAAAAATTATACAATTTAAAATATTATTGTTAAATATTGAACCTAAAGTAACATTGAGCAAAACTATTAATTTAAATTTTTATATATAAGTACTTGTATGACGCAAAATATTGGGGAATAAAAACGATGAAAAACATTTTTATTTCTTAATTGACGGTGGCCACTAACCGCCAAGTCTTTCATTTTCTCATTTGCCAACTTGTGACATAGAAAAGATCAAGAACTTCTTAAAAAACTCTCCAGGAGACTATTTCAGTACTAATAACAGATCAAAAGCTTTATCGAGTGGGATTCGAGTCTATAATAGAAACCGGCAACATTTATATATAGATATCATGCTCTTTGAAGAGAATCAAAGCATCAATGTTATTCAGCACCTTGTAAAATAAAATAAAAAATAAGTTTTTCTTACTTATCAGGGGAGTTTTTTCAGTCGGCGGCAAAGTGTCCCGAATGGTCATTAGAAAGACGGTCATTGACAGCAATGCGCTAATTCCAAGAGTCACTTTCTCGCCTGATTCTGATGGCACGTAGAACACTAAGAGAGCTAAATTAGAAATTTTATTAATCAGTAGAAATACTAATATACATTGCAACAGTCCGTTAGCACAACGTATTGTGGTATATACCAGATATTGTGGTATATACCAGATATTGTGGTATATACCAGAGCTGAGGAACTTTTAGCAGTAGAGGCTGCATGTACAGTAGGATGATAGAAAAAAGGCCGCATGAGTTGGTTTATAATTATTTAAAATACGACTATGGTGATATTATTATAGTTTGTCTATAGTTTTATGGATTTATTACATTATACAGAAATTATACAAAGGAATTATTACGTGTAATAATTTAAAACCCCATAGAAGTTTTATTTAATGGGATATTTGCATTTGTTTCTTGTTGAAAAACAATTGGATATTTGGATTAAGCTTTGTAATGCGCAGTCTCATAATGGGAATTTGTTATTTACGTTTAAACTAGTTTTCATTTTTGTCATGAGAGAAAATGTTGACTCGCAAATTGCGCTTCCAACGCAGGAAAGTAAACGGCGTGCATGCTTTCGTAAACTCAACAGAATTTTTCCAAATAATTAAAGGTTTACAATATTTACAGATGGTAAGTCACAAACGTCTTTTTAATATATATATATATATATAATAAAAACTAAGTTTTGTGTAGAAAATACTTACATTGATAATGTTTTTTAATGAATTCTATAAATTTTAGAATTATAGCAATAATTAAAATTAATTTACACCAAAGCTAGCTCGTACTGAGGCCACATACGGCCCTCAGGCCGCAAGTTCCCCATCTCTGGTACCTACGTATGTCTAAATTTATCTTTCTCCTACAAAAGAAATACACACCACTAATGAATAAAAGAATATACCAAAATAATTATATAACATAAACCCACGTTTGCACCGTGAAACGGAGCATCATCAGGATAAGTTCGACTCTAAGACTTATCTGCAATGATTAATACTCAGTATTTCATTCAAGTGGTGACTGTTTCTTTTCCTACATGACATGACTAATTATAGTCACAGATAGCATTGACAAAATGACAAGAAGTATTAAGACTGATGTGTAAGCGATATAGCTTATGAACTTATGGATAAAAAGCTAACACTCAAAAAGTAACAATAAGTGCCAATTGGCAAAACTCATCTTAACTTTTCTCAAAATCTTTATGGTAATTAACACATTTAACGGTATGTGGCCTGGGCCATTTGATAGGAATCGTAGGTTCGATTCCCAGGCAGATGTTGGAAATGCCGTAATTATATCTGGGACATCCACTTCATTATATTGAAGTAAAAAAATATATTCTTATGATTTTTATTTTAATATAGCACGGAACCAAATTAAATATGAATAAATATTCCAAAACCGTAAATCAACCGTAATCAGCGTTGGTAACAAACAAATAATTTAAAAGTAGTTCTTTTTTAATTATATGATTAAAAGATCCGGCTTATCAATCAGGCATAAACAAACTAAAAATTATTTATGTAATAAATAAATGTATTTAATAGAGAAATATTAATAAATTAGTTTTCCGCAAAAATATTATCTTTTACAATTGATTGTTTTATTTAAATGTAATACTGACTACACAGATATTTGATAGTATTTATTTTGCACCGGCACAATATTTTCAAAATACAAAAAAATCTTACCAATTCCATTAATAAGTAGACAAGGTAGAATGAGATTGAAGACATAAAACATGGGTCTTCTTCTGAGCTTGATGACGTACGTGATATCGGGGTAAGGCTCCACGCAGCAAGAGTAATACTGGTTATGTCGGATCGCTTCGAAGCTCACCAGGTCGAACTCGCCGTTAGTTTGATAATTGGTGGTATCTCCTTCGTCAAACTGCTTCTTCAAATCTAGCTATTAAATCGGAAACAATTGTAAGAAATACGTAATGCTGAAACTAAAAATAAAATAATAGATTATTTCTTAAAATAGATATTTGTAACGAAAAACCCGCATAATGAATCTCCGATAAAAAAAGTTTATTACGCACAGTGCGTTTTCGTTTTTATTGGATGTTGGCAGATTTTATCTTCTTCGCGCTGTTCTTGTTTTGGCTGAAGAGAAATTAATTATCAAGAGGCATTGTAACTCAAGTTTAAAGACGTCATCCTAGCACAGGCCGTAATACATTTACAATATCCGTTACAATTATCGCAATATTTTCGTGCATAATATTTTAAATTTATATGTAAAATTTCTGTACGTTAATTACATTTAACGATGGTTAAGATTCACGATTGGACCCGGTAGAAAAAAGTGTTACTTCGTAAATAGTTTATCAAAAATTAGAATAAAGAATAAAATGTTAGCGGAACCTACTAATAGCGGATAAGCCGACGTTCAAGCAAGATCTTTGAACAATCTTTGTATATATGTATGTATCAACACGGCGTCAGCTGAAACACGAAGAATACTAAGATTTACAAATATTTTAGTTTTAATAAAAGTCGCACTGTATGCACATGTACATTATACATGAAGTGAGTTAATTGCTTCATTCTTACCCGACAAGGCGTGGTGTTGTCTTTTGTATAATCAAGTCCAGGAAGAACCATTGCGCCGCTGCGCTACGAGCAGAAGTTGTATTGGAATTTACTGAACAGTGGACGGCCTATTACCTACTACACTATTACATTCAAATATTTCAATTATTCTAAAACATTTGTCGCTATATTCCTACACTATTTTTAATAAATTATTTTTCCTAAGGTGGCAAATGAAATTTCTAAACAACATGGCGAGTTAGGAATGAGTCAGTATTCCATACATTTAATGAAAATGTTTGCCTAAGCACAAAAATATAGCGTGTAGAGTTTGTTCTCGCACAATTTCGCTACGAAAATGAGCTTTGTTGAGGTGAAACCTTTGTAGCAAACCATTTGTGTAAAGTGAAGCAAATATGTGTTTAAAATGAATAAAACAATCTTTTATCATTGAAGGAATATTTTGAAATAAAACCTGGGGTTCTTTATATGTACCCATAGAAGTATAGGCAGAAAAAACTTTTTAAGTTTGATTTAGGTCATGGTTTGTGTTTATTTAAGAGTCGGTATATAAGCTAAAATCAAAATATCTTAAAATTACTCTTATTGGACATATCCTTAAGCCTTATGGAATAGGCAGACAAATTGAAACCTTTTGTGACATTATCAAAAATATAGATTAACAACTACATAAGCCTACATTATGTAGTCCCCAAAAACAAACAATTTCGAACATGTCAAAAACTAATTCCAAATATTATCGACAAACCCGAAAAAAAAATCCGACAATAATACTATTTCTGGTATCTCATATTCATCTCATTCTCTCGAAATGTTGTTATCTGAAAGTTTCACTGCTACTGTGTATAAATTTCACACGCACTCTTTTTATTTCTTTTACTGATGAAAAAAAAATAGAAAACTACAAGGAAGAACGACAACGACAAACTTATTATTTTGTCGTAGTAACAGATTCAATATAAATACGTTTCACATAAACATACATTATGGTACTTCTAAAAATACCAATCAATGCATCTTCATGTTTACTACAGGTACGTGATAATATTTAGAGTTCTTAGTGATATTTGGTCAAACGAATTCATGTGTAGGTTCTTAGTTGAAATCATGCACGTTTTTTTTTATAATATTTTACTTCACCCAAGCAAATGATAAATATTTTCTAAAACCACATAATATTATACTTCGTAGCCATCTGTCAAACCACAAACAAGTTCAAATATTTTAGAGTCCAAAAAAGTCGTGTGCCTCGTTGCTGAACAATAGTCGAGGCAGTGGCGCTCAGTCTCTCCAGTTAGAAAATGCTAGGCTCTGTGCCGCTAGCCGATACCTAATAGTACTCGTGCAGTATCGTAAGTTCTTTACCTGCCTGGCCAGCTACCTCTCTCCTTCTAGAACCAACTATTAAATGTTTAACATGGTTCTTTATTCCCCAATTTCGTCTTGAGCCAGCACACCGGTTTTTGTGTAACAATTCTTCATGAATGGCGATGAACATTTAACGACAGGTCGCCTATCGTCTCGTATGTCGGCTATTTACACAAAATATATAATCCTTTGCCGATATGTCTTAAATATGCAATGTTATAAGTTATTACAACGTTTGATATGATCGTAAAATTGTAACGGGCCTATACATTAAACATTTTTGGAAATTTTCATGTCGGTAAAGTATTTTATAGTTTTTCATTTGTTATCAAATAGAGCTCAAACACCTATTATTAGAATATACACTAAAACCATTGATCAGAGTTCAATAATACATAGCATTAAACTATGGGTCATAATTAAGAATTCTTTTCATCTTTGAATCCGTGCAGGCGAGATATGAAACAAAAGTTATATCTATGTATCTAATTCACAGAACTAAAATTCGGGTATTATTTCTAAACGTAAGCCTAAGATTTCCTGAAGCGAAGCACGGGTGCGTTACTAGTATTTGATAAGAATAGAGGAGATAGCATTTGTACTGTTTACAATAGACTGCTACGACCGCGATGGATACAGGAGAATTTGCAGCTTAGCCGTCTTGAGAACGCGAGGACCGATGTAGCATTATGACAGGAGACTAAGTTTCTACGTTTCTGTTGCATTATTTTATTTCAGGAACTTATATGTATTATTTTCAATTTTCATTATTGTGTGTCTTTACGTTTTAATATTGAAGTTCTTTCATACCATTATCGTTATTGACAATAACGATTGTTGTTGGAATTGGGTTTTACATAAAATTTGATGTTTTATTGTGTTAATTGAAATTATTAATTTCATGATTTAATTGAATACGAAATAAAGTAATACCCATTTGCCACTACGGCAGCAACGACGGAAATGTTTCTACAGAGATATACATACGAGCTGCTGGCCTAAGCATTCATGGAAAAAATAAACATTAAGTAAACTTTTTACCTGGAGTGTAATGAAAAATGTAGCGATATAAAAGGAAAATACAGTATTATCTGCAAGGATTTTCTCGTCGACGGCGACGGGTGTATAAATTACATTGACATTCTTGTTATGAAACGATAAACATTCTTTGAGAAACTTTATTATTAGAGATCGTAACTTAGGTAACGCAAAATCAATTTGTTAAAATGATTGGGCGACCCCAGGGATAGCTCAATTAACAAGGGATTTTATACTTCAAAGGTCATCAAAAGTTTTAAGAAAATTTAATAAGTGAGCTTTTATAGTATATTTATATCCTCAATTTAGGAAAATAATAATTTTAAGATTAGCTTTATTTAATATAAGTATTCATAACTCGTTAAATATAAGCGGTTATATCCTACAGCTTTAATGATAAAAAATCACCTGCTTTGTAAAGAAAAACACCGTGAAGGCTCTAAGTGCAAGTTTTTAGCAGACTTCAAAAGAGGAGGAAGTTCTCAATTTTTTTGTATTTTTTGTTTGTTTGTTACCTCAGAACTTTAACATTAATTAACCTATATGGAAAAATCCTTTTTTGATTGAAAGGTATAGTTTCCGTTTGTGTTCCATTTATATTTGAATATAAAATATAAAATCCTCAAAGAGTGAAAAATAGAAAACATTTTTTCACCCCTAGAGAATGGACTGAAGTTGTATTTATTATTTCGGTCGGAAATCGAAGCTGTTTTCTTTTTTGTAAAAATATTTTCTTATCCATTATATTATCAAAGCATTATATTAGCATTATATTACTAGTTTGCATTTTAAATTACAAAATTTAACGCTGAAGTTAATTTTTTGTTATATGGTTATTCAATACAGAACTGGTAACGTTAAAAAAGGTACGTTTCTTGATTGTCAATTCATACTGGATTTGTGATACAGGTTTAAAATGAAGTACGAATCAAAATCAGAATTGAATCGGTAACCAAATTAAGATCAAATTGTTTTCGGGGGTAAGCCGACGGAATACTAAGTGTGTCAACTGATTGTTATTCAGCCTACTTTCCTTAACAAATTTTGTACATCGAAGCTTAAGAAATTTAATACATATAATATAGAATTATAGAGAGGGCTTTGCAAACAAAATTTGTTACATCAAAACTGATATTTGGTAGATAACTTTGTATGGCATGTCATAAGTAAAGCGCTGCACGGCGAATCGACACCAAAATAATATTTTAAATCACCTCGAAGATATGCTCAATTACATACTAGTATAATGTATATTTCAGTATCAACATGCCCGTCATCTATTTTTGTAAGTATCTTTTATGTTAATCTATACAAATAATAAAATTGTAACAAGGTTGATTATGTTAATGGAATATTCTTTGGAAATTTTAATAAAGGTAAAGTTTGTTATTTATGTAGGTTCAAGTCAAAACATGTTTTTTTGGGATTTTCATCTGTCTGACTACATATCACATTAAACATTCTAAACAAATTGTGATGATACTTGGCACATCAATAGCTTGTATTATAGAATACTTTTTACCAGAGAAATTTATATTTTCTCGCGGAGTAAAACAAATATACACACACTATTAAGACGGCAGTAAATAAAATGTCTGGCTGCAGCTATTATAACAAATTAATATATTGCTAATTCACATAACTAGAAAATTCCATTCCTAAAACTATAAGGATGCTATTTCTAAATGTAAGGCGTAGGTTTTCTGAAGTGAAGCGAAGGCGGATTCCTCTAGTATTAAAATATATACGGGTTTTTGTCTTCTTCCATTAGATAACATTGTTGGTGCGTGAGCAGAAAGATATCAATGTATATGTATATCAATGCCCTTCGCCTAAGATCACTTTCGAATCAGAAAATAACCAATTTACCATAGCAATACGTCGAATAAAAACATAATGTTTCAGTAGAGTTTCTTATTAGACCAAAGCAACCAACCCAAAATATAAATTTTTCGGCGATTGTGTTTACATTATGTTAGTAAAAATATGACTGTAACCTTTTAACAAGTCGAAAATATGTCCTGGATGTTTTAGGTATACAAAGGTACAAGAGTTAAGTTATTATTATTGCAACAACAGTTATACATAAACCTGTACGTGATTATGTCACGTAGTAATTCTAAGATGTTTTATCTACTAATTATATCATATTCTCCGAAATTATATGTAAATAATGTATTACAATTATAATGGAAAATCTATTTAAGTCGATTTTTATATTACAGAAAAGAGCAGTACGCGCCATTTACAATCTCAGGCTTAGGGATAGATAGAGATATGATTCCCTTAGAGATATCTTTAAAGAAATGTATATATTAACTGTAGCACCACAATACATATATTTTAGATAACGTTATGTATGTTAAAAAGTACTCTGATAGTTTTCGTAAGAAGAGTAATGTTCACAATATTAATACTAGGAATAAGCTAAACTGATGGTTCCAAATTTCAGACTAAGCAAACCTGGTGGCTCTTTCATGGGTAGATGTGTAAATATTTATAATAAAATTCCATTACAATTGACAGAAATGCCACATTGTAAATTTAAAAATCACGTCAACAGCATTCTTATGCGGAAAGGTTATTACGAACTAGATGATTACTTTAAGACTGCTTGGACATGAGTTTAATATGTAGCCATAAGTGCGTTCTGTAACTATGAGTAAGAATAAAAAACTCCTCGGGAATTTCTTGCGGGAGTCTCCGGGACCACTCACGGTAGGGATTTGTTGAAGCGTTGGCGTAGCTTGACGTTCGAAAAGTATTTGTAAAAAGCAACTTCGAATAAATATTATTTCATTCAATATTTCATTCATTTACATATACATAAGTCGTTTAATAATATATTTAATTTTTTTGTATTAAAAATACACTTGTTGTAATTTTAGCAAATAAGAATATGTTTGACAAAAAAAGAAAGAAAACGTTCAAGACGAAGGTAACATAATAGCGGTGCTTTCAGAAACTTCTACAATAAGGAAATAAAAATCAAGTGCTTCTTGACAAATGCAATCAGGGCATTGTTTTAGTTTACCATCAAGAACCGAGACTGGAGGTACATTTGCAATATTTGAAACCACTACCGTAAATAAATGCATGAGTTAATCTTCTGTTTCGTTTTAAAGCTAAGTAAGGAATTCTAGATAACGGGTCAGTGAATTGATTGCAAGTCTTTGTACCAAAAATTGTCCCTTTTGTTTGCAGTGAATGCAATTCGTGACTATTGTTGCATATTTTCTGTTTTTAGATTAATTAAAATCTAGGTTTTTTGACATAGTTCATGATATGATAAATGTTTATACCAAACAGAGCAGGAATTATTTTTCAAATAACTCAACGATACGTTGCCATTCTTGGACCATGCATATGGGATGAATTATTTGAAAAAGTGTTCGGAACTCCGGCAATGGATGTTAAAATAAAAATAAAATAAATAAAAAAATACATATTGTTAAACATATGTAACACGATGTTCGTATAATATCAATGAAAACGACAATATTAGTGAAAAATCTGCATAGACCTTGACGACCCCATAGCCCAGTTACCAGACCCTGCCTACGGAGAGAGAGTTCCGGGTTTGATTCCCAGCCGAGACAGACATTTATGTAACAGATAAATGTATGTACATTTATTTATTATTATTGGAACTATTTGATGATTTTGCATGATCTCAAAAAATTATAACTGATTAAAACACAATACATCTACTTATTTATTATTTACTTACTTATTATACCAATACTTGAATATTCAAATAGGTAGACACGCGAAACTCAAATCGGCACACACACATTTGCACATACATATACTACGTAACAGACACAGAATAAATTTGGACTACACTACGCTACGAGTGCATCGGCGACTTTTGTTGCTGACTACCTGAAATCCATCATAAGTCCACGACGCCCATTTCATAGTACAAAGCTGGACATCAAAAGGAAACTGCTCGACGTTGATGTCGCAAACGGATACGTATATCCCGTGGCTCAGCCATGTCACTTCGCCGGTGTTCTTCACGATCACGTTTGTGTTGATGACGGCCGACCGGTAATTGGGGTCCGCACTAAAAAGGGCGAAATCTTTAAATACATACACTTTCTATAACAAATAGTTTGATCTTTTATTTCTTATTAATTATTTTTATATACATATATTTGTTTTGATTTTGTAATATATATATCTTTATTAACATTTTTTTATTGACTTTGTTATTAGATATAGAAATCAAAACATATTTTTTGTCATAGCTGATAGTAGATATTTTTTTTGTTATTTTTGTCGTTTTGTCTAACAACGTGTTACACTTAAACTTCATATTTTACGATACTTTTGATTTAATTTCGGCCTTAAATTTGTAAGGGGTAGGTTTTCTGTAGCGAAGTGATAAGTACTAAGTTACTAGTTGATGATAAATAAATAATAAACAATACACGATCACACTCTCTAACCCTGCATACTATCTGTGATATGTACGTATTTCCATGGGCCTGACTTCATATCCAATAATGCCAAGATTATTCAATTCAATTATTCAAACTCTATACATAGTAGTGATCAGTGAAGTGATTTATGAGGGTTATTTTAAACAACATTTGTATCTATAGCGTTTTGCAAACTGCCACACTAAACCCATCCATCCCCACGTGGATAAATAGAAGACAGGTTTTGTTTGGATCACGTGAAGCTTTCAATATTGACTGCATTTTATTTATACTTCATTTAAATGTAACTATTCCAAAAAATATTTTAATTTTAATGTAATTTTAAATTCGATTTATTATTTGTTTTAAGCGCAGTTACTATAACATAACATCTAACATGTTCTTTATGTAACATCTTATTTAGTTTTTTACTGAAAAACAATAATTATTATAGTTTTTATGACAGTATATGAAAAAGTTTTCTACCCACGCGATTTCTTTGATGATTCAGCATATTATTTTTATAATTAAGAACAAATGTGGAATTTGTAGCCAATTTTTAAATATAAGTTTTTAATAATATAAAGGAATTTTTGAAATAGTATTTTATTCTAAATATATTTAATTAATAGAATTCACACGTTACATCACCTTCACACTCCCCTTCTATTAGCCACCCTTACATTAGTATTGATCACGCCTGACCGTAATTAGGGTCTGAACCAAAAGTTAACCAATTATTAATTTTCGGTTTTGGGATGAAATCCCGGGGATTGACTCTCGAATTCCTATGACGTATATTTGAAATGACATGTAAAATTAATTTAACCCTTAGCTTAGGGTACGAAATTTGAATCTTAGGAAGTATAATATCAATTCACACATAAGACCACCTTCGTTTTTATTTGTGTTATTTATTTATTGTATGCAATTGTGTAATAAATCAAATTTTTTGAGGATTTACAAACTTATAGATGATATTCTAACTCATCATAAAAATCAATAAATCTCAATGTATCCTTCTCAAATATACGGAATGTTATCCCAAGGCGAACCTGTTCACTTCAGTCAATTACAGTATACAGGTAATATAAATTAAGAAATGTGAAATGAGAACATACTTTAATCTACACACAACAAGTATTATCTTAGATTAACACACACACACACACACACAATCGTGCACAAAACCTAAGTACACCGAACTTTGGCATTTGTGGCCGTTGTGTGTTGTATTCAGTGTTTACAAAAACGTTGATTTTATTGTTATTTAAAATTACCTAATTTAAAAACGCATCCTAACCTAACCTAACCTAACCGCTTTTAGATTTCTAAGTAAAGTAAAGAAAAGTATTCCGTTTAGAACGTCGATTACTGAACCTTTTAGGTAGGAATACTTCCAAAAAAATCGCTTGCATAATAAATATAATATTTGAAGTACATATGTATTGTATTATTGCTCTAAATGTAATTCGTAAATGTGAAGTATGTACTGTTTATAGTTCGAAATGTATGTTGTAACTAAAGGAAAGCTGTCATTTGTGTTCTATATAGTTAATGGAATATTTATTTAGGACAGACGAGGCATATTAAATCAGGAAACATTAATTCTTACAATTGTATCATAGTGAATGAATAGAAACTCAAGTTCGAATTATCATATCTATATCATATTTCATGAAATACCACATTAAATAAAATGAAGCGCTTAATTAAACGAACCTTCGAATTTTTTTTTGTTTTGCCGGTGATTTTAGTTCAAATATATTTAACGAAATTGGCATTCATCATGCCACATTAAATAAAATAAAAATTCTCAATGGTCTCAATGGCGATAAAGATAATAATTAACTTGACTAGCATAATAACATTAAGAATATAAAAAACATACTCTCATTGTAAGATACATTATTATCTTGACAATTGAGGGTATTTTGTACTACCTATTTAATTTACAAGTAAAACATAAACTTGTATTCTGTATTAGTATATTGTCTTATTACATAAATTTGTATTATAGGTTGTGAGCTCTGTAATAATCGTATTAAACAAATCTACTTGTGTCAAGGTAAAGGTAAAGTCACAAAATGCAAAAGTGGCGTTGAATTCTTTCGCATGTTTCATGAATTTACAGCGATTCGTGACGCCATCAGAAATATGGGAATATTTTTTGTTCCTTATTCATAAAACACTATTGCAATGAAAAGGAAATATTTTTCCTCAACCTGCAAAATGGTCGATCGGTATAACAATTGCTTGCGTAAATTGCTGTAATATTTTGTTCGTCATACAGCTTATTTATGTACGTCTTATATATACACACAACCATAGATTTCAATGTAACACACAATTTATATAATACTCATATACAATGTACTTACTTGTTATACAAAATGATGTCGGGTTTCCAAACTCGCTCATAAGGTATTCTTATGACGCTGATGCCATCGAACTCGCTGGCGTTCCAACGCAAGTGATAATCTGTCCAGATCTGAGTGATCCAACAGTTGGTTGTTAACAACTGGTCCTTCTCTTCCTGCAAAATATGCCAGTTAATGTACTAACAGCTTTAACAATACTATCAATAAATATCTTGGCTTCAAGTCATAAGCTGCCCGTTTTAGGATCTGTTGGTTATTGTTACAAGTGCCGCTTCCAAAGCCCCACCATATGTATGTATCGTACAAACATAATCTACAATGATTATATTAAATAATACTATAATAAATACAATAACTATTCAATAACATTAATAATTACAATCAATTACTTCCAGTATATGCAGTATTATAATAATAAAATCTTAAAAAACATTTAATATTAAGAATAATAATGTAAAATAATAATTTAGATAGCAGAATTGTCATTCATAAAGGGCATTCATAAAGCAGTCGTCGAGCCGAGAACATTGCTGAACGTCGCCTCAACCTAATATCGAGGCGTCCTCCAACAACTTGTGTGAAAGCAGATTTAGACCAATAAACCATATGAATCCCTACATCTGCAAAATGTTGTGTGGCACACGAGTACTATGCCAAATGCGAATAAAAACTAGAGAGATAAGACAGACTAATGTATTACTTTCAAATGCAATTTGTCATACTATCAAGAGCTTTTTCGCGCCGCGACAGTTTAGCCATGGTCATGATTTAAACAAACACTTGTACATATTGTGAAATATATTACATAATTTGGCATGCAATGTATGCACAGTTTTATCACATCAAAATAATTTAAAGTTATTATAATAACGTGAGATAGGAATGGTTGCGATGAAATAAACCAACGTTGTCACCGCAGCTGTTGCTCTGTAGAGCCTCATTTGAGTTCGTAAATGCGTTCGTAGATGATTTTACCGCAAAGCACATGAAAAGGTTTTTTCGTAAAACCGAATTTCATACAAAAACAGAGAATACACAGCTCAGTCAGGCATACTGTGAAATTTAAATTCAATTCCTAAAGAGGTGGCATATACTATGAAAAATATTCATATGGATACGTTTATACCATGAGACCATTCATGCAGAACTTTATTTTGAATTGTTTTAAAATTATTACTGTTTCAAAGGTAACCACCAACACAGTTTGTTCTAAAAACCTACATACTTACATTCAAAAATTCGAAACTTTGCAGGTACTAGTCATTCAGATCAAATTAAGTATATTATTTCATAATTTTCCGTGGGTCTGGTAGATTTTAAGGACTCTTCGATGTATCGGCCGTGGCGACCGTTCTACGCATTAGTTATTTTTTCTAATTAATATCTAACTATAATTACTATAATCATGTAGCAAAATTCTTGTCAGAGATAACCCTCTTTTAATAGTTCATATTATAGAATTGAACATTAACGATTAAAAAGTTTCTACATTCATATTCAAAAACTTAGTTTCTTCAAGTTAAGTGCATGATATATATGGAATTAATTTTTAGTATGAATAAACAATAGTGCAGGATTAATATTTTTTTAAAGAAAATAGAATCTCGGGGGTTTTTGGCCGTGTCTAACAAAATCTTTCATCTCTAAAGTAAATGAAAACTACACAGTTCAAATTTAAACAAAAGATGATAATTTTTGAATAGACTTAAAGATTATATATGCAATATAATTTCCATTGGAATAGGAAAAAAAATCTATCCATATAAAGTTGAGAATATTATAATTTTATCGACTTTAATTAATGAATAAAATCATTATATATTTTAAAAAGATGATTTAAAATCGCTCTCAGTATAATATGAATAGTGGCGATTGCCGTGTAAAAAAAAAGAATTGTTCTCACAAGGTTCCAAAAAAGATAGTCAAAAGTCGGATCTGTACATAAAAGATCTTTTTTAATGCAAGCTTAAACATCTGTGATGACTGTATGTACATTTTTCCTTCTTACTGTATCTACAGAGTCGTAGAAAATTAAAGATTAAAGTGTAAAACTACAGAGTCATTGGAAATTAATATTTATAATTAAAATGACGTAAAACATAAAGGACACAGTCGCGGGTAACAACTACTTGATAATATGGAACCGGAATATTGAATAGCGAATAAAAATAATTAATAATCATTATCTCTTCTATACATCTTTAACAATAACTTTTTGCGAAGCTTTGATAGTAATAAGTAATAGGGAAGACCAAAAATATCATTTGTATTTTTTTTATATTTCATATTTTTTTTATTTCATATACTAAGATTATTATTACATTAGTCATATATGTACATGTTTTGTTGATATACATAACGAACACTACAGTAATGACAATATGGTAATGGGCGCACTTAGCTTGTGTTATCATAGGGATGTGATCCCGAGTAACGCTGGTTTTCAGTTACCTTTTTTTCTCTAAGCTGCTATGTGAAATCATTTTCCTAAAATAAAGAGTAAACATCGAATGCGGGGTATGATAATTTTTTTTAGTTATTGCATGTGTTATAACATCCCCAAGAGGAAATCTATCAGACCACAGTAAACCGTCGCATTTTCTTTAAATAGGCACTGAACTGTAAGTATTTACCTGTAATACATCGTTAGTCATAAATATTTAATATTAACAATTTATTAATAATTAGTTACCCGCCCTCGCTTGGCTTAGATTGAGAAAATATACGCCTTACGTTTAAAAATAACAGCCGCATTATATTAAGAATCGGTTTTTCTAGTTCTGTAAATTATAAATAAATAAATTTATCGTACTAGCTGCCAAATTATTACATTTATAAATAAATAAGTATATTATTACTGCCCTCTTTATAGAATATCCATATCAACTTGTCTCCTATTCCGCGGGAACAGATTCATTTCCCGGGTGCAACAGTGTCCTAGATTAGGACCCACAATATAAATTACGAATATGTCAGGCATTATCGAAATTTCTTCGGTAGTTTTCGTGTGTAATGTGGTCAGTCCAAAAAATCCAATAAAATGTTGATCTGTATATAGATAATAAAGCATACTTACATAAAAATTTCAAAAAATATTTATATATGTATGTATGTATTTATATATGTATAAGTGTGGCCTTCGTTACAATTTTATTATTAGTATAGACCAGATGGTTTCTACCAAAAAATTATAATTTTTAAATTTTCACAGAGTAAAATGACGTATCAACCGTTTTGTTTATTTACAAACATTTTAGTTTTATGAGAATAAATGAAAAATCTCTTATGAAACACAATATATAAACATAATAAAAGCCTAAATAGCACCTCTAATCCCATTATTATACCAATGTAAATGTACCGAACCAGAATTCCTGTCGCGACAGCAGAGTTTACCAAACCCACTTACTTCCTAATACCACCGAGCCTGTGGTCTGAATATACGATTTATCACGACGTATAAACTAACTCAAAGTAATTCCAGTTTTCTCAAACAAGTTTATCTTGTATTTCTTGGCTCAAGTCTAGTCGCCTGAGGGCGTTTTGGCAGATTTCATCTTACAAAAAAATTATAAAGAACTTGCAGGTAGGTTTTAATTATTTTCAAATGAATTAATACATTTCAAATGACGCACATAACTCTGAAAATTTCGACCTACATGTATGATCCATCGAGGGGCCTCAAATGGTTGGCGGATTTGAAAGTCTTATTTGATTTAAAGTGATGATTTGAGAACCACTGTAGTCTATTCACTGCATAAGCTGTTACCACGTAAGTATATTTTATTCAAGAAAAACGACAAATGCATAGGAACCGAAAAAGCACAACATCTTATAACTGAATCAAGCTCAATATTTGCACGAATCCCTCCAGCAACATTTCTATTAAATACTACCTTATTTTTTTCTAATAACCGCCCTCATTTTGCTAATTGATTAATTTATAATACCTGCAGACAGACAGTCAAGATTTTATTTACTGCCCTCTTAATAGAAAGTCCATATTAACTTTTATTTTCTATTATGCGACAACACATCCATTGCAACAACGACGGGCGGTTAACTAAAATAAAATTAAATATTTGCCAATATTTAGAGCGCGCGGAACACGTTTCACTGGCAATAACTACAACGGATGGCAGAAGTTTGTCTTGATCTGCCTGCACACTAATTCTAAACTGGTTTTGCAATATATTTTGTTCCCGTTCATGTCATATTTTCTTTTGTGGCTGTCGTAACAAAACGTGTTAAAGCTTTAAAGAATACTGAAGTGTCATTTATAAACTCTCACTTATTTACAGAAAATTGTTACATTCAAGAAAACCTACCCTATTGTTGTACAAATAAGAAGTTCGTAGTACACTACCACTAACTTCGGGTTAACCTAATCAGGCGACGATTACATAATTATCTACGTAATTCGAATTTCACGTTTTTCGCTTCAGTACATTCGAAGAAAATCGGATTTCACAGATTAATAGATAAACAGACAGACTGATTCCATTCATTCATCATACATCCGTATGACACCATAAATATCTTTACAATACTAGTAGTGTAACGCAATTCTCGTGATTCCATAAAATCCTTTATGTGGTCCAATCCATTTCATTGATAAATCAATATCAGGTCGATTCAATCAGTATCACTCCAGCCGTCAAGTCGACTTGCATAGGTTTTGGAGGACGAATAAGATATAAATCCCATGAAACACAGACCGGCAGTGTTAAGGGTCAAGTAAAGGGATTAATATCTAAACCGTTACTATGGAAAAGAAGCCTCTGTATTGAGCATATCATCAATTACCGTTTTCTGAATGTCCCAATAACAAAAATATTTTGAAACAGCGGTAAAAGCCCTGTGTTGAAAAGTTAAGATGCACCTATGGTTACAACATAATAGAAAATAAGAAGGCAAGAATTCACTAATAGATATTTAAAACAATTGCCAATTATGTATAACTTCTTTATTTAAGAGGAAACATGTAAATTTTTTTAAATAGATAATTCTCTGTATTTGTAAAATGGTCTGTGTACCTACTTTTTTAAATTTATTACTGTAAAAATGCTCTAAGTTGTTACTATAGTATAAAGTTACTATCATTAAAAATCCACACATTTTTATACATTTGAGCACTGAAACAAAAACGCATGTAAATTATTATAACAGTAGGTACTCAGGTGCTTTATTGTATTTTTTAAAGAAAATGCTATTTCCCAATCCCAACGAACGTAGAGAATTATGTAAGGCGGGCGCAACGGAAATTTGTAATATCTCACTGAATTGATAGGTAACATTTTTAGTAGAATACTCGTACATACTACGTCGCCTGCGTAACATTGTGAATCATTTTGTTTACGTTATATTTCATCGTAAGTTTTATTTTTTGATATACTGAGTAAATTAACTTATTACAATAATATTAGTATTTAAAAAATTTAAGTAAGATATACGTGTAAATGATTTGTTATTATTACAAATATTATATAATATATTAATAATGATGGTATTATAAATGATTTGTAATAATGGTTTGGAAAAAAACAAATATGCAATTAACTTTATGTTAAATGAGTTCTGAGAACTGACATAGAACGTCATATGATGTTTGCTTGAGAATTTCTAAATTTCATTAAGATGAGAATGTTTCTTAATAATAAATAAATGTTTCATACAATTGAAGGCCAAATTGAAAATGAATGACATTCGGTTGAAGTCTTGAGTGTACTTTCACCTTCTTGCGTAATTACATGAAACCACAGAGAACTGCTTAAATTAATGTTGTCGAAAGCTTACTCGATTACAAATTAATTTAAGTGTAACGAGATAAAATCAATCAATTACGCGTAGTATCAAGTAGATAGTAGGTATTTTCGTGTTTTTTTTTTTTTCTTAATTTGCATCGTCTCTGATGTTATTAGTTGTGACGGACGGAAAACTTGAAGAGAATAATAAGCTTATAGTGACGATAAAAGTGCGCAAGTTTAATACTGATATCAAACTAATTTAATAAGTTTAATAATTAATAATAAGTTTAATATAACGCTTAATAAAAGTGCTCATATTCTTGTTTGAATCCTAAGAGATCTGTTGAGTTAAGGAGGTTGAGGTTATTGAGGTACAGTCAGTTGTTAACTGATTGACCGCGAGTAGCGAATATTACATCGAGCCTTCCCGTGTTTTGGAGGACAAGTTAAGCGACGTTAGAAGATTTTGGGTGACACAAGAATTTTCGACACTTGTGTTGGTCGCAATCCCCTCCACTTATTTGCACTGGTTCAGAACACTGTAAGATGTTCTAAGGCTCCTCAATATCGAAAAGTAACCCATTTATAATAGCTTAAAAAATAAATAAAAGAAAACTATTGTATGATTCTGAAAATTATTATTTGTACATTATCATGATGGTTTCATGAAAAGTTAAAAGGCATGAAAACACTTCTCCAAAACCGACCGAAATTTGCTATATCGTAAATTTTAATCTAACTCTGAATATCAAAGTATGTGTTTGTAACGGGCACGTAATACATGAGATACGAATAAAACATGGATATTTAATATAAATAAATTTGAATTTCAACAAGAGATTCTCCAAAAGGGCGACACCTGCGGTTCACTGACAGTAAAGAACGATAAAGATCATGGGTCGTTCGAGAGATGACATAAACGATCAACCCAAAATCAGTCAAATACGTATCTTATTCACGTAGATTTGGGATCCGTATTAAATAACTAAAATATTGTACGTATGTTTTCGGTGTCTTGTATACATTTAAAAACAGGGCTTTGAAATAGGTTTTCCTATGTATCCATAGTTTATTATATTAATTGCATATTCAGGATCTCTATGATATTTATCGAAAATAATAGGCTAATAATATCGGCTCCGCAGTTTGAGTTATTGTGGGGTTTGTAATTTTTTGTATATTTTCTTCATAATATGTATTTTAAATATTGTATCTAAATATATGTTTGTACGAGTATTCTTCAAAACGAGCATTCTCATTCCAAAAGTGAGTTCGTCAAACGATAAACTAAAGTAGATTTAATGTAAGAACGTTTCAATTTGCCTCAAATTTTCATTTTATTGGTTCTCGTAACACCATATTTCGAATAAATATAATTTTTGTTGGTACAGTAGATACGGACCACTAATAATTAGGAGAGCACATTTTAGAAGTACTGCGGCCCAAATTTCACGAATCCGAATTTTATTTCGCTGATTTTATCTTCAAGTGAGCTGAACCGCGGGGTAATTGAGAAAATTTCAATTTGAATGTAAATAACAACGGTCATGATATTTTTTGTAATTTTTTAACTGAACTACCATCAGATGTTTAATTGAGTCCCTGAAGACGACACGAGTCGGTTTCAGAAAAATTATATACCGGAATGGCAGCTTCACACAAAATTTATTTTAATTACACAATTACAGTTATATTAATTACACAATTACAGTTCTCAGTTATTTGACCAAAGTAAAATATTTGAAGCATTGTTTCTTGAAATGCAGACTTATCCGTACAGCTTTATAATTGTAGTGTTTTTTTTAATGTAACTTGTCGACAAACGAGCAATTTTACCGAAAAAATGACAATTTAGCAGGGAAGCCATTATGTACTTGACTCAACCAAATAGGATCCCATTGTCGGATTCTCTCCTTTCTCCTATAAAATTGAGGAGGTTGGAAGCATATTCCGACATACTACAGCTCCAGTACGAGGTGACGAACGTAGTAGCCGCAACCATTATGACATTCGAAGACCTTCGCCAAGTTTAAACGATTTACAAATAGTGATAATGGCCAATTGAAACGCAAATTAATTTTGCTACTAGCGATCACCCATTTCCCTCCCGACTACGCTTAAACGTTGACCAACTCAATGGACATTAGCTAGATACTTTAAATACTCAACAAGTTTACACAAAATATATAATTAAAATATTACATTTTTTACATTGAGGTTACATAAAGCGTTTTACTCACGACGTCAATAATATGATGCAGCGAAACTCCGAATGTAACAAGCAGAGGATGTGAGGAGTTCTCTACGGGACGTACTGACGCATCGTATTTGTCCATTAAGTGCTTCACCAGGCTGTATTCTTCATCGCAACAAGTCATACCTGCAAATCAATAATTATCGTTACAATCCATCCTTTTAAATAGTAACGCCGTAGTAACGGTCGTTTACCGAAACTTCTAAGTTTTGTTAATGACGTGCGGTGCCGCGATGTGCAAGTACTACCATGAAAATACCTGAAAAGTTAATTATTCACATTCCATGTTCGGAAAATAATGCTTGGGTAAAAAGTCAGTTCTCAATGAATTCAAATAATTTGCACAAATATACCAACATGCTATAAAATTAAAAATGTATTCAAAATTAACAACTACTCGAATATTTAACGAAATTTTTGTTACAAAAATACCCCAGTTTTATTACTTTGTGTTTTCAGACTTCCCGATGTTTCAAAATTGGTTTTTAATTTGTTTTTTATATCACCTTTGTCGATATCTACCTTGCTAAATCGCCTTTTATACCATGTTTCATAGTTTATAATAAAGAAAAAATAAACAAACATCAAAAACAATATAATAAAATTTTGTTAGTTCATTTTTACCAATTGTTACAGATCGAACTGTTAACCAATCCATTCATATTCGTTCACTACGATTACATTGAACGAACGAATCATTTTCGCTTTAGTGACCCATTCGATACCGTAGTTCTACGACCCGGGTCTTTTGTTTATTTTAATCGCAAGCGACACATACCTAAAGTGAATGGCATTTTGGATAGGTAAAAGAACAAGTTTAATGATATTGTTTAAATCTGCTTCCATTTTCCGGCTAGTGAAGTTTGTTTTTACGCTAAAAACAATCTTTGCTCTCTTGTCGCACAAATATATAATCATCTTATTTATGCAAGCAACATGAACACCAATAAAGCTTTCTTTTTACGGTTTGAACAAGCCACACTTGCATTAACATCGTTTAAAATGTATTCGTCGGTCTTTTTAGGTACCGTTCGTAGCTTGTATGAAAATTGTGAAAAGTACATAGATTTCGATATTAATAAATAATTCTAATTTTAAACTTACATTATCCCCTATCGTGAGTACCCGCCAGATAATATCAAAGTAAATTATAGTTTATGCAGTAACTTATAATAAAAAAGCAGGTGATAAAATGAATATTATTATTAGATTCACAGGTGAAAGGTGTAACCGTATATACATAAGGCAGATGAATAAGTACTAGTGAATATTATTGCTCACGTTTGTTAATTGTGCTTAAATAGCTAGAGCAAATGATAAATACAGTTATCATCCTGTAGGTAGATATTACCACGATTAATCGGATAAGTTTATATAGTTCGGAGTAGATTTGTATGTATGTATATAAAGTAAATTCTATGTGATGGACATGAAGTGCTCATAGTACCTTACCATAGCTCGACTTAATCGTGAGAGTCTTTGAAAGCTGTCGGTAGTGGGATGAATAAACTTCTTGATTGATGGCAAAATGTTATTTTTTGTGCGCTTCCGCGCCTTAGGAAATAACTTAAGTCATTCATCCTGGTTGTTACTACTAGATAACAGCCATTAAGCCTAGGCTTATTTAGAACTTCGCACACTTGAGCTCGCTTCGAGTAACATAATCTTTGAGTTTACAACCAATAGACATAATTGTATAATATCAAGATTGAGGAATTAGAAACCGCAGCACAATGAAAAAAAAACAGTTTTAAATCCATCTCAACAATTCAAAATCCGTATATTCTCAAGAGACAGGTTTACAAACAGACAGTTCAAAATGGCGTCGTCTTGTGTAGGAGGCCAAGACACACTTTAGGTAGTGTGCGAAGTGAGAGTGAGTGATGTGAGTGAGTCATGTTAGTCATAGGAGTGAGTGAGTGTGATGGTTTAAGCAATATCTCATAATTATTCATTAATAAATATTTAGTCACTTGCAACAAATCTCTTTCTCTCTGAAATTTTCGGTTATAAATTATGGACCTATTATTTTGATTGATTATTAACAAATTTTATCGAATATGACATATATTTAAAGTTAAACGATTTGCACTGTGCAAAATACAAAGCGTTTCTATCCGAGTTTGAATATTGAATAATTGCCCACAGTTTGAAGTGTCGATGAATTCCGCTTTGTTTGCAAATGAAAGCTAGATAGACCTTTTCATTGAGTATGAATTTATATTTTAACTTTACAAAAGCGGATTTTATAAAATCGATTTTTCCATCGCTATGAACGAAGTTCACATATACACAACGCAGATCATTTCCCCAGACTATTTATTATTAAGGTCAAGAAATAACTTTCGTGTATCCTATATATTTAAATATTGATATCCTATATATATTTGTTTTTTTTTTATAGACGCATAGTAGTATGAGTAAATCAGTACAAATTTTAAGCCGTAGGTCAGCTCTTGTTCAAGAAACAAACGAGGGACATATCTGGTATATATAGAGTATAATATATATGACGATACGACATACAATGTAGAGGCGAATTATATTCCTAAATTATTTTAACATAGTGGAATATTTAAAAAAATATTTCAGATTCTTCATCTTCTATCAGTTTTCTTTGTAACTAAGTAACAAACAATTCATTCACGATTACTTTGTTGAAATTTTGAACTAGAAAATATTTCAAAAATAAGATGTTTTGTAACACAGCGCGCTGTGTAAATAAACAGATTATCTCATAAAATGATTCGCAGATAATATTTGAATTTTAATTAATATAACAATATTGATTGAAATGTTTATTTGGTAATTGTTGTTGCTGTATCGGATAACATCCGTCTGGTAGTAATAATTAGACCCCGGTTTAATTTATGTAAAAAAGTTGTTTTATTGATGATACGTTTTATGGACTAAAAATAAAACTTAATTATATATGTATATTTTATTGTTGACGAAGAACGAAATGCAGAACCCATTAACAATCCCTTGAAGCCAAGGCTCTCACTTAATTAAGAAAGCTCGAATCGTATTCTGTAACGCTGCTCAAGTGTGTATTGATTAGAGGTTTAGTTAGCGAAACTGACATGGCTTTGTCTTCACTTTAAAGTTTAAATTATAGCGCAACGTGGGCGGATGATCATCTAAAACTCATTTGATGTCAATCAAACGTAATACAGCCTAATGGACTCTTTCATACAGTCGGCCTAGGGAGGTCCGAGACGTCTACTGGTTAACCAGACGGATGCTCGGGAATAAACGTGTTTCCAGGTCTGTAACAGAATTTACTGAAGCGTGTCAAATGTTTCGCGCAACAGTATCCATAATTATAAATAATCTCTCTCTCTACAAATTATTTATTTTGTTATATTATTTTATATATTTCATTTGGTTTTTATTTAAGTTTTTACCTTAACATGACGAATAAAAAAAATGTTTAATTAATAAACGTAGTACATTACACGCTATTAGTGAGGATCCATGTACTTCGATCATAACTAACGATGAAATGTTTATACGGTGTCGCCTACATCAATTATGATGAACCACTGTAAATTGTTACACTGTGATACAGCATTAGAAATACGCCCTTCAAACTGAAATGTAAAGTTGTTTCACGTCCAACATCGTTGAGGGTGGCAGTACCTCTTTAAGGTAGTCGGAACTTGCAAAGGTCGCACTTTGATAAACAGTGAGTTTAATTTACGAATAGGCAAATGTGTAATGCGTGTAGCTTAAATTAATTAATTCAACTTAATGATGCAAACGCTCAAAGACCTGAAGTTAGTATAATTTTAACTCATCGACGGAATTAGGAAATATCATAAGCGACCACGTCTAACACAAGGAGCGTAGAAATTTTTATGCCAGTATTTGTTAACGAGTAGTAAGGTATACGCGCAAAGGTAACTGCGGCACATACATACATGTACATGTCAATTTCAGCAAAGACAGCACTGACGTGACGCCGATCAAGCTGGAAGCAGGAAGCTAGAACCGGCTTATAGGAAACATCGCTATTGATCTTACAAGAACAGTGGTAGCTAAGATAGGCAGCAAAAAAGCTACATGAGTAGCTTTGGAATTAATATTTGTAGATCTTAAAGAAACTATTCTTGAGCTTGGACTACATCTGGAAGACGGTTTGATAAGCCTTAAGGTTCTGTTTACGTGCGCAAAGTAATGATGAACATATTGAACATAGTCAGAGAGACACTTCTGGGTAACAATGGGTACTGAAGGAAATAAATATAATTAAGGATATAAAGCCAAAACACTTCACAGCAATGTCGACGTTAGAACGTGTAATAATGACAATGAGCGTTACCTGGCAACAGCAGGAAACTGCAAACAATCTGCGTCGTAATGAACGAATGTATTTGTCTGGCGCTTATAGTGACACCAAAATCAACGTTCATGGACTAAAAACTTAATTGAAAACTGTATATTGATAATGACGTATGCCGCTCTACTTCTAAGCCTTGAATCCAGCTATTCCAACAACAAATCAACTGGGTTATAGATAAGGGCAGAAAGTATGCATGTGGTGTTACAGAATTATATCCCACTAGTGGACCTGACACGTTTGCCGGTGTTCGGCGCCAGTATCCTGCCCGAATTTTGGCTTGTTTGCTATTAGCGGATTTAGCAAACGTTTTTTCTATATTCTAAGTTTCGACATATAATAAATGAGAAAAATAAAGTAATCTGGATTTATATATATTTCTTTTGTACATATGTATGCCCCTCACGTAAATGTATGCCTAAATGTATAAATCATTTAGTAACCCAGTTAAACACACAAAAAAAATTTAATCAAAATCGGTCCAATCGTTTGTATAAGTATATAAGTAAAGTAAAATTACTTTTAAATAATTATATTTAAAATTTTATATTGAATAATATATACTATACTTACTTGAGTACATGGACGTCAATAACCGGTTAATACTAAAAGCAATTTGTATGTCACTTTGATATTCTTAAAAATTTAAGACACATCACACACATACACACATTCATACAATTTGGAAATCTAATATAATTTTTAATGATCTCATTTTTGTTTGTTATAAATAAAAAATCTTAACTTGGCTGTTAATAGAATTTGGCTCGGATATTTGCACTTCACCGGTATATAAATAAAAATTAAATACCTAACTTAAATTAAGTGTAATGTTTTCGTGAACAACTTACATTACTTATATACCAGATATGTACACAATTAACGCAATGATATATATGCAGTTTTTGATATAAATATCAATACTAGTAAAATATCTATACTAGTAATAAAACAAACTGCACATTTTTTTAAATTTAAGTATAAGAAGACTTTATTATCAATAAAGAAACCAAAAACTATGTTTTTGCAGTTTTTGTCTGTGTCTCTGGACTAAACAAATTAAGATGATACCTAACATATTTGTTACTTATGTGCATAATTATTTATAATCCTTTTCATCCCGAGAAACGGATCTGTTTCTCTATAATAAACATATAATGGACATTCCATTTAGAAGGTAGTAAACAAAATCTTTGAATGTTATTGGCAGCAAATTATATGAACCAAACAGGAAATTTAGTAAATGCTTGATAAAAAATCTTTCGGGTGCGAATGCTATTTATAAGGTTTTTTGGAAACGAACTTTTATATGTA
Source organism: Megathymus violae (assembly GCA_003671415.1). Taxonomy (NCBI): domain Eukaryota; kingdom Metazoa; phylum Arthropoda; class Insecta; order Lepidoptera; family Hesperiidae; genus Megathymus; species Megathymus violae. Next base: position 1,568,192 of record PDGT01000045.1, read on the forward strand.
TTCTTATTTGCCCTCAACTTTTAACTTAAGAGTTCAAATACACATGGTCAATTTCCCCAAAGACTTTCATGATGATTGTTAAATAAACGCATAATTACCTTTTAAAAGTATTGAGAAAGCCATCCACATGAGACCTCTTAAAACCTTGTACAATAACATTTTTGTCGGCGCTCTTGAAGCTCTTCTTGTTACAACATACTTTTTATCACAAGATATCCATGCCGCAGATTTGTGAATTAGTTATTACCTATATCGCTACACTTATGAACATTTCGGCTTCGGCCACTAACTTTTTTATTTTTACAACACCCAATAAATATCACAACAATGAAGGTGACTATTGTTGGGACACAAAAAGTTGATTTAAGTAAGATTTTTATGGCGTTCGTAAAATATGATTAACGACGCGAAAGGAAGCTGATGTACGGAAGATGTAAGGCGCTGCTCGTCCGCGACGGCGGTTACAGTACTGAGTGATCTCGCTACGAGGCTCCGAGCCTACGGTATGGACGGCGCTACGCCGAAAGCGCAACTATTAAAAAGATAAAACTTTTTTACAACAATAGTATATAAGCTGTAATTAGTAGCAGGATTAAAATTGGATTTGAAATAAATTGTCGAAGAATATCTCATACGAAATATTATTACAAACTCGACAAAAAAATTCAACAAACCAAAAAAGGGAAGTCTCACCTCAATCATAAGTGCAATGTTAAAAGGATCCAAGCAACGGAGGCAGAAAGCGGCAGACAAATTGTAATTCTTAAACATGTTGTTAAAATTTACAAAAATCGTTTCGTACAATATTATATAAGTTGTAACAACTATAATATCGTGGCAATCTTCAGCCGTATTCATAGGATGGTTTTTGCCGCGTACAAAATTGAAATGAGACTTGCCAACGCGCTATGATACAGCATCCTTCAAAAAGTGTTTCCCAGGGCCGGTTTTAATGTGATAATGACTGATCTGGTGTTGCTAATGTTAAAAGGCGATGGTATTTATAAAAATTATAGTGTTACAATCAGCATACTATTAGGTTGGGGAGAAAGTCTTTTCGCATTCTTTATGAAAATTCAAAACATTTTAATACAGTTTTTTTAAATTTAACTAGAGTATATAAGTACCATTTTGTTCGACAACTTTTTGCCATCTTTTGGGTAGGGACATGATCCCATTGCTATAGAAATTCTGGGGTTTCTGATCAAAAAACTGCGTCAAGTAGTTTTGGCAGTTCTTACGTGATGTTAACCTAACACTGCCAAAGGAATTCTTAAGAGACCGAAACAGGTAGAAATCTGAAGGTGCAAGGTCCGGGATATACGGTGGATGCATCATCATCTCCCAGCCAAAGTCTCTTAGTTTTTGCTGAGTCGCCAAAGATGTGTGAGGTCTAGGTTATCATGATGAAAAGTCACACCCCTTCTATTGACTAATTCCGGCCGCTTTCTCTCAACTTCTTGCTTTAGTCTCATCAGTTGTTCACAGTAGAGTTCAGAATTGATGTTCCTGCCTGGCGGTAACAGCTTATAATGAATGATGCCCTTCCAATCCCACCATACACATAGCATCACCTTGTTGCGAGTTAACCCGAGTTTCGCCACAGTCTGTGGAGTCTATGCGGCCTTTGACCACGACCTTTTTCGCACGTTCTTGTCGTACGTGATCCACTTTTCATCACCAGTTATCAGCTTCCTCAAAAGTGGTTCAGTTTCATTACGTTGTAATAAAGAATCGCAAATGAGGACACGGTTCATGAGGTTTCTTTCAGTGAGTTCGAGTGTCACCCAAATATCGAGCTTTTTCGTGTACCCAGCTTTACCCAAATGCATCAAAACTGTTTTGTGATCAATTTCCAGTTCTTCAGCTACGTCGTAACTACTGATATGCCGATCTTGCTCCACATTTTCAAAAATGGCATCCATTTTATCCGTGACAGGGCAACCAGAGCGACGTGCATCTTTGACATTAAAATTTCCGGATTGGAAACGCTTAAACCAATTTTGTGCTACTCTCACAGACACTGTACTAGGTCCATAAACATCACAAATTGTTTTCGCGGCCTGCGTTGCATTTTTGCCTTTTTGTAGCAAAATTTTAAAACGTAGCGAATTTCTTCATTACACTCACTCATCTTGGGAGTAAGCAAAACAAAAGAAAATCACACATTATCCAAATTTGAATTTGAAATTATCTTCTTTAAAATTTAAACTTTTTAATGATACCAAAACCGGCCAGATGCAAATGGTATAGTCAAAGAGATTTTATTACAAGTTCATACATACTAAAATGCAAAAATACTTTCTCCCCAAACTATTACAATAAAATGACATAAATTTCTTATACTCAAAGTAATCTCTAACACAACATAACATTTATTAGCAGATAGTTTAAATGTAAACGAATACTGTTGGAATTTTTAGTTAATTGCATTTTTAACAAAATATCTGAAACAGGACACTGGATTGCGTATTGATATAATTATATCTCTCTAGATCTAGAAAAATACTTCAATAATGACGATGAAAAGAATAATTTTCTAGTGCTTACTCTCACTATACTGTTATTTTCTCATAATGATAAGGACTCGACGTAATGCTGTAGTTATACACAAAATAAGGTGACTGCTACTTTACTGAGGTACTTGTCCAACTCTGGTTGCTAATTCCAAAGTATCTCTGGTTGTTTTAAATATGACTCTCTCGTCAGATTTGATTTTCAGTAAAGGTGGTTGAGGACTCCGGGTGACATCCAACATAAAATGGAAATATGTTCAACAATGCTCAGAAAGGATATTGTTAATGTGCCGGTTGTGGTAAGCAATGCATTAGGTTAACGGTACAGAATGAATAAAGTGACTGGTGACCATCCAGATGTAGGAGTAAGCGGGATAACTATATACTTTTGTTAAAGCTGTGTAACTTAATTACGTCGTATAAAACAAAGTCTGTCTAAAAAGAATAATCTCATCAATTGCTTCATGGATTTTCATGCGGCTTCTATCAATAAATGAGGAATACATGAGTCATACATGAGGAAAGTTTTCAAGTGAATCTCTTACCTATATAATTTAACCGACTTTATTTGAAAAATACACACATCTAAGAATCTTCGTTTTCGAACTTTCTTATCAAAGGAGCTTTAGGCACGACATTGTAAATATTTCTGAAACTACTTAGCGGAAACCTGCCGTCCCTAATACAAATACCGTGGACCTGATGCCTTCAGGGGTTTGCCAGCGATGATGTAGATGGTTTACCTTTATTATAGTTCTAACATAACGAATTCTAAATAGCATGACTTGTGCCACTTGGCCATGTATTCTAAAATTAGGAACCAAAATCTATCGCTAGCCTATTTCTAGGCTCCCTCGTTGTCATAAACGTAAATATACTCGTACGAAACTAAACGCACTTTAAACGACTACAAAATAACACGTTTGAATAGCTCCAGCTCTGCCACTAATTAGACCGGAGGTGCGGGTGGCAACGTGCAGCGATCCAACCACATATTAAAGTCCCTGTAATAGGTAACGTAATTTCGAGCCGCTCATCGCTTAAATGAAATAGCACCGAACGATCGCTATCTATTTTCATTTTGAACCTTACGTTACATGAAATTCGATTAGAGAAAGGTAAACGGGGAGAAAAGAAAATCAGGAGAGAAAAGAAAATCGAAATACTGTCAGGCTTTTACGTCACGAGATATATCAAAATCAAGTTATTTGTGCTGTTTTGTCACTACCATACATATGATAAAACAGATATTGCTTAAAAACTTATATAACATTATAACTTCTTGACTGCTCGATTTTAAAATATAATTACCACTTACTTTAGTTACTTACGAAGTCAATGTCGTGGCGCCCTCTAATGACTTGTGTAAAACTATCTGGACCAGTAGACGACAAACACGTCGACCAATAAGTGTCGAGTGTCCCCCGCCACAAAAAAAAAACTAACCTGACAATACGCCCGGGCACATTATTGCAATGGCAGGCGTCGAAGAAAGACATCATCGCTATCCTGTAACCATTCCATTGTGCAGTGACAAAGAAATAGTAACCCACCTGGGGTGGTTGATATTCTTGTAGGGGTTAGTTAACAATTAGATCTTACATATGTATGTAAAAAATAAAACAACTAGAGCTTCGAAAATAAGACCGAAACCAGTACATGTGTGTCATATATATGATTTATGCATAATATCATGAAATTACTAATTATTCATTGACCGTGAATTAATCTGACGACAGTGTTATTATCAGTTATTTCACGTCCATGAAGTGTCATGAAATAACCCAACCAATTGTATCTTAATAATATCATTGGTATTAATTAGTAAGAACTAAACATTTTATCAACAACATATATCATGAATCACATAATTTATATGATTAATTTTATATAAAACCATCTACTATAAAAATACTTCATCACTAAATTACAAATTTTTTTACTTATCTTTATTTATTTAAAGAATTGTAGAGACCATTAAGTTTGGAGTCACGTAATTCACATTTCAAGTGCATATAGCAATTAAAAGCCAAGTGCAGTCAGCATTCGCGTTTCTCTTCCTTCAACTATTTGTCGGTCATTTAGTAAGTATTAAGTATGTATGTAGTTATTACAACTTTGTTGTGTAATACTTAAACAATGTTTAAACCAGTTTAAACACTCAGATGTAAAATATTCACTGCAATCTACTGGAATCAAAATACTGCATTTCATGTGCAATGCCTCGATTACAACTGTAATTGTTTGACTTTATTTGAGTCAAAGACATTTGCCTCTGAAGGCTGATAGAACGCTTCAATCCGATACTTATCTTACCTGAATAAAAATATTCTTATAAATCTTATATTTTTCAAGATCAGAAAAAAGGGTCTTTGGTTCTTACGTTGTATAAGGCGTTTCCTGTAAATCTTCCAAGGTAGCAATACATCTATGGTATATTTCCAATACAAATGGAGATTTTTTGTATAAATCACACTTAGAGATCAATGGGTGCCAGGAGTCACTTACCACTACATTGGTTGAATGTCCATTTTTATTCTGTAATAACTCATTAATAAAAAATAATAACACCCAATCAAGCTTAATTGACTGATATCATGTAATTAGTTTAGAAAATGCTTTAATCTAAGAATTTACTAACTAAATAAATCCGAGAAGACAGGTAGATGCAATTTTCAGTTGTTATCGTGAAAATAAGCGCCGCTGATCCAGTGTAAATCCTTATTGATAGACGCTTAGCAGAGTTTTCAAGTATGGCGTTTAAAAGGATTAATCAAAATATTTTCCCCTCACAGACCTTACAAAAAGCTTAATGAAGATTAATAAGGCTTACAGATGCAGAGTTAATTAGTAACACAAACTTATTCATCGAAAGGAATAATGTTCAAGTACATCATCATTACATTAAATTTTTTCCCTTGCTATGAAGTTAATGAGTTAATTAAAAGTATGATAAGACGATTAAGAAATAGGATTAAGTTACTCAATAGCATAATCCTTTACTATTCCACCGTATAGATCTGAGCTTGCTTTACAACAAGTGCGTTTGAGGCCACAGTCTACCACGCTGGCCAAATGCAGCTTGACATATTTTACCCATATTTAGGAACAATTAGATATGCAACCTATCTACTGGATCTTTCCTTCGTTTACTTATTATACGCTTATGTTTGATTTTAATTTCATCTCACCCGATTTTAAATTCATATCATCGCGAACATGATATTTTTAACTGTAACAGGTACTTACGGTTTTTGTTTTTTACCGAAATTTCAACCAATAATTACATGGATCATGGTTACAGTTTATACTTAACAATCAGTTTATACTTAACAGACACTAATGACAGATGAGCCTGTCAACTTTACGTCTACTTCGTTTTGCGTTCTTAGGTACCATATTATTGTTCTTACTATACAACATACGACACTAGCGACATCTTCACGCACTGAACTTGACACTGTTTTCACCCGACAAAAACTAAACTTGAGCTAATTTAAATCCATCCTTTCTGTTTAAATTTTTTGTATGTTATTATACTCACGTGTTGGTAAGCCAATTTATCTATTTGTATTAGCAAAACACAGATTGGCTATAAATTTTGTGCACCGATTACCGCTTAACTAAATTGAAATTAATAATTGTTATTTAAAATAATATCATTATATACAGCTAAAAATCAACTAACAAATAACTCGTTTATAAAATTTATTTTTAATATCTTATGAATTTAAGACTTTGCATATTAATAATTTAATACAACATTTTCGAATATGAAACGAATGTAATATAAAATTTAAGTAGGTTTGTGATCAATTTCAACTGTATGAAACTACCGATTACTTTTAAATATTAACGTAAAGTTTCATTCTCAATCCCGTAGGTTTTTAGCTTGGCTAAAATGTTTATACCTTTTTAGTGAATATCAATTTGATCCTGTTGATATTACATATGATATTAATTTAACTTATGGTAACTAAGCCACAGCAACGCGTCTCCGGGTTTGCTAGTTATAACATAAAACATTACTTTTGGATTGTGAACATTTTCTTCATTAGTTCGTTAGTCTAATAAAAGCTGATTAATAGTATTAGTATTGCTATATTGAAATATTTTTGTACTTGTTATTACATACACGTGAGCAATACCGAGATAACACAATGTTACTAACGTAACGAAATTCCGAAACCTGGATCCTCAGGCGAGGTTCTACCAAATTTGATCAATTTTACACACGGGTGCGATCAACTGCTAGCACTAGACAGCACACGACAGAACTTGCAGGTAAATTTATCGTTCATGACGTTTCAATAACATTTATGTAATAAATGTTAATACTTTTCAATATAAAGAAAATTAAATTAACACTATTTAAACAATCAAGGAAAGAATAGCACAACTTTTATCAACTCTTGACAATATCAACCCCAAATCAAAATGATATATTATTTTAACAGATTGTATATTATAATATATATTTAGGAAATTTTTTTCACCGTCCTTATCTCGATACCGAGAATGAGAATTTTGCCTAATCTCTGAAGAAAAATTTAACTGTAAAAAGTTTAAGGCCCGCTCGAATTTAAAAAATTAAATATCATAAATAATCATCAAAAATCATTTGAGAAATCAAGAAATGATTTTTGAAGAGAGTTTCAATGATATCCCACTTGACATTCACTTTAATTTTTTTCTTCAGCGCCCTCATTAACGAATCTATTTAAGTTACTTAAAACAACGCAATTTAAAATTATCCAAAGTAATTAATTATCCATAACTTACGGAAAAAGCAATGAAAAAATTTGTAATATCTAATATCGCGAGTTTGATTCGCACTTGACTAGTATCATAAGTATGGTACGACGTCATCACAAATGGCCTAGATGAATACAATTTATCTAGCCCTTGCCAAACCGTGTAGAGTGCCGAATTGCGGCATTTACGATTATAATATGATATGATATGATGATATAAATATATTATTACCCCTGCAAATTTAAACATGACACAAATTATACCACATCTATATATAGATCCGCTTTCTTAGTCTTTCGCTTAGTGGTCGAAATTTGACTATGAACATCAAAAAATGTTTTGTTTCCGAAAAATATTTCTAACACTAAAGCTCGTTATAAGCTATCAAACAAAAAAAAAAGAAAATCGGTTGATAAGCAGAGGAGAAAACTGTACTGGCCTTTTTTTATCCACATCTTTATGTAGAGAATTGATGCTTTAAAAAGTATTTATTTTTATTGGCAACACCAATGCTCGTTAAAAGCTACCAAACAAAACTAAAAAAAGCGAAATCGGTCCACGAACAGAGAAGAAAAGGGGGCACAAAGTTTTCGCATCACGTAATAATACATAAAAATAATAAATATCTTAATTAGATTATTGGTCAAAATACTCATAGTCCTAGTTTGTGTTGATTTTAAGTGATCGAACGAGTTTTACTAACCAACTTCGGGAGCAGCTTTCAGTCGGATAAATGACCGCCAATGACAAATTGCCTTAAGTGTTTCCGTACTTCAAAAGATACATTAATTCGTCAGTCCTAGTTGCTATCAACAGATGTTTAGCCTTTCAGGCAACCTAAGAAATTCTGACACTTGAGTTGGATATTGCCCTCCGTCATTCGATCTAAGAATGGAAGAACAAGAAGAAGAATTCTTATGATAAGAGAGCTGAAGTCCATAGTTTTGATTTTTGTATATACTATGAACAACACTCGTTTACAAGTTTCCATCATAATAAATTGTAATACGGAAATAATATGAAAAATTACTGATGCGTACAGAATTCAAATCACTGCTTTTATGTTTCATAATCTTATACATATATATATTTAGTATTTATTCGCTAAACGTAATATTAGGTCACAAACTGGTACGAGACTTTCCAAAGCCAGGAACAACCTGGAAAAGTTATGATTATTTAAGTTTCCGCATAAATTTGCGATCGTTTGATCCTCGCTTAGATAAACTGTTTACGTTGTAAATTATTTATTAATCTGTGATAATTTTATACTCAAGTACTCGGATTGTAAATCAGATAAGTATTTTTACACATTTTAATGCATACTGTAGTACATAGCTTCTTTAGACTTTAATAAAGTGGATATTAAACATAATAAAAATAATATGTTACGAGACATCTTTCTGTTATTAAAACTTATATAGTAAACAATCTTTACTACAAGATTAGAAAGAGCGTGAAAATATTGTGTTTAGCGCACACAATTCACAAAATTAACGCCACGTTTCATACAGTTTTTACCAATAGATAGACTGATTCACGAGAAACATTTAGATGTAACACATCAAAAAAAGAGGCTCAAAAAAATGAGCTACAATTATTTTGGGTGTGTTTTTACGTATGTGGACGTAAAAATCAAGTTTCTCGAAGCAAAGCGAGGGCGGGTTATTAGTCCTTAAAACAGATACCAGTACGTACATTTAAACGTAATTTGCTACATCTCATTTAAATGAACAATTTAACCCCGGATTCGAAGACCAGAATAGGTACTTTGTATGTCACTTAGAGTTAATTTCAAAGTCAGATTTATACTATAATAATCGATGTGTTCATATTAGGCATCTGAAAATAAACTGGTGTCGAAATCATTAATATATATAAATTCCTTCATTGTCTTTATACAAACCTGTATAATGCATTACGTTTTGAAACATGAAAATAAACACTTAACGAATTTAAGAATTCTTCAGAACAATCAACAGTAGGGGGTTCTAAGGAATGTTTTTAGGTGAATGTCTGATTCACTGTTTTCACCAACTTCAATTATAGTTCAAATTTTCGTCAAAATAATTGAATAAATATTTGTTAAAGAGTTTTACTAAAAGATCGTGTAAAAAGGTTCTTAGGGTTGTTAAAGATTATATAACCTTATGAGTTCATATATGTATAAGCGTCTAGGTGTTGAACTATCCAGGGGAGTTTATTTTATAACAGGCTAATAATACGAAAGAAAATTTGAAAATTCGACTCCCAATGGTGCGCAACTCTGCTATTAAACATTATATTCCATGCATCTCATAAATGTTTAAATTCAAATTCAAATTCAAAATCATTAAATCATATAGGTATTCAGTAAATACACTTATGAACGTCATTTTTTTACTTCTACCACCGTTTCATAAAGGTGCTTTAACAATGAGGAGAAGAAACGGCGAAAGAAACTCCTCAGCACATCTTTTAAACAACATATGGTAATTACAAAAATTTAAACCAGTGCGGAACTGGTTTCGACACTAATTTTGTCCAGGCACCCTTGTCATTCATGTACTCATCTATACTATAATATCCTTTGCCTATAAGTTGTGTTTTAATGCGACGCTTAAAAGTCCCTATGGGCAACTCGCGGAACGACTTAGGAATCTTATTGTAAAAACGAACTCCAAGCCCTATAAAGGAACGGTGAACCTTTTGAAGACGAAATGCAGATATAACCAAATTATGCCTATTTCTTGTTTGATGATTGTGTGTATCAGTTTTCTGGTTATACGTTTTTAATTTTTTTTAATAAATACTAAATTACTATATATATATATATATATATATACTGACTGGCTACGGTGAGAACACCTATTTCTTTAAATTTTTCTCTTAATGACTCACGCGACTTTAATGTGTATATAGCTCTAATTGCTCTCTTCTGTAATATGAATATTGAATCAATGCCCGCTGATTTACCCCACATTAGGATACCGTAAGACATAAGACTATGAAAATAGGCAAAATAAACAAGTCTAGCTGTCTCTACATCAGTGATTAGTCTTATTTTCCTAATAGCGTAAACAGACCTACTAAGTTTACTTGCGAGAACCGATATATGGGCGCCCCACTGAAGCTTACTATCTAAGGTAATACCTAAAAAAGCTGTGGATTGTTCCATAGGCAGTGTTTCGTTATTTAATCTAAGGATTTTGCCTACCTTCTGCACATTTGGTAGTGCAAACTCTATACACTTCGTTTTATTGGCATTTAGAACTAAGTTGTTTATTGTAAACCAATGCGATACATGGGACAAAGCACTGTTTACACCGTCAAAGTTTAATTTATTTCTTTCAGTCTTAAATATTAAGAATGTATTATCAGCAAAGAGTACAATGTTCGCATCTTTGCCAATAAAATACGGCAAATCATTAATATAAACCAGAAAAAGGAACGGACCTAGAATAGAGCCCTGTGGAACACCCATTACAATAGACGATCCCGATGATTTGGTATCATTTACACTAACACATTGAACCCTACCCTTCAAATAGGACGCAATTAAATTGAGAGAATTGTACTTGACGCCATAGTGACTAAGCTGTAGAAGTAACGATACGTGCTCAACACAAGTAATTATAAGTATATAAGTATGGACATTATTTATATTCATAAACAAATAAGCAAACAAAAAGCACCACAAACCCACTTTTTAAAAAGGTTCTAGAAAATGTAAAACTGTATTTATGAAAAAAAGATGGCTGTGGTGGACGTTGCTGATAGCGTATTACTAAAACATTTACGCAATGAAGTGTGGATGCCTCCAAGTAATAACATAAATTAGTAATGGATTATGGCTAAATATATTATATATCTAATCATAACTGAAGCCCACAACCGATAGTATGCCCCGCCATAATAATGCCATATCGCATACTGTTAGCGCTATTACTCAACCGAACACATTAACAAGATGATGTAATTAATCCTGATATTTAATTACGCACGGAATTGCCGTGCAGATAGTTACTCACTTTAATAGATAAATAATTACTAAAAAATACGAGTAAATCCTTAATTATTTCTGGAGATTTTATAAATATAGATTTTAGAATATTGCTTTATCTTCTTTTCGTCCGGTATTATAATCTAACCATAACATCTCCAGTGTTTTTTTAATTGTGAACTACTAGCAGCCATATTAATTACATAGTCATGATATGCAAGCTACGTCCATTCAGAATAATATCTTCACTTTTCAAATGGTACAATAATTTTTCAAATAAGTGCCCTAGTTCTTGAGATTACTCGTACTGTCATCATATACCTACACTAACTCACAAAGTTCGCGCTGTTCCTTTATATATTAGTATAGATTAATCTACACAGAATTGAGTGAATTCTTCTTGTCCGAGCAATATTAATGAAATATGATATTATTTTCAGTACGATATTGATTTAACACTTTTATTATTAATATTCGTCGCATGCGATTTCATTCTAACAATTCAACTGAAATTTAATAGAACCAATTGAATATACAAATAATGTTTCAGTAATATAATTAACGGTCAAAAACATGGTTAAAGATATTGAAGTATACAAAGGTATTTTAAGGTATAATGTTATAACAATGTTAATAAATGCCGATAGACTAGAAGTATTCAATAAAACGTCAAAAATATCTCAATGGCGATGTACCTATTGTGTGTGGGTCAGTCCTGGCATATATATGTATTGAGTAGTCTCGAGCTTAGTACGGCAGGTTTTATTAGAAGCGGCTTTGAGGATAGAATTATTTTTCTTCGGTGAGTTTGTAACAATTCAGACAGCATAGACAGGCAGCTGTCTGCAACCGAGCTTTTTAAACTGTTACAAAATTCTCTAGAAAGTATTTCTGTCGGGATTCTGTTTTGTTTCTGTAGAAATAATCGTTCGTAATCATTATTTTTATTTTTTATATATTTTTTTCTGTTATGCAATATTCAAATAGCAGCCTTTTTATTCGATTGAATGAATCTTGGAACCATACACAGGTGCAAAGACTTAAAATAAACGATCTTTCTTAGTTATTAATCGTTACCTAAAATATTTAATACTATTAAACTTCTCAAGATAAGTTAAGTCAATGTTATTGAGAGTTTTGGGATCTGAGAGGCCAATTTTGAGATCAAGCCAACCTCTCCTCTTCGTAGTAAACAACCGTTGAGGCTATAGCAAATTATCGCTTCTACTAGAGATCATAAGACTTTGTACCATCCAATTTAATTTCGAATGTAGTCATGGTTGGTGGTAGAGTATTTTTACCTGCCTGGCTAGCTACCATCCTCTAAAATCAATCGCTTCTAGGATCAAACGTCAAATATCTTTTTATCTTTTGGTTACAGTGTCAGTAACCAGTGGGTACATTGTGTTCTGTATTGTCCGGTAACGTACCGGTGATGCCTCTGATTGCAGACATGCACGGGGGTGGTGACCAGTCTTACCAGCAGGTGACCAGTCTTCACGTTTATTGGCTATTTACTTAAAAAGGCAAGGCAATAATTTAGCAATATCGTTTTGTTAATTTTTATAGCATAAAGACTAAGATATCAATTAGACCATTCACGATTAAATGTAGAAAAATAGTATAAGAGTTCGTCACTCATATCTATACATATAATACAATTATGACTGATTATCCATTTGTGACTTTCGGTACATGAAGGAAATATGAAAAAAACTTTATAGAACCCAAAACAAAAGTTGTTAGAATTTTTGTTGTTTGTCTGTGCGTTTGTTCGTCTTAATCTCCGAAGCAGCTTAACCGATTTCGTTATGGTTTTCACTAATGTATTGCAGGAAACATCAATTAAAATTTAAAGTTCGTTTCATTGCAATTCGTTCATAAATAAAAAAAGTTATAAATCAATATATTTCTAAATCATACAATTCGAAAAACCCAGTCTTAAACAATGCAGGTGCTCTGTCTTAGCGTAAGGCGTAGTTTTTCTAAAGCCAAGCGAGTGCAGTTTGTTGGTTGTTATTACAATAGTTTAGAATAAAATCCGCTATATTTCACCAAACTTTCTACTTAGACAGTCCCTTCAGATAATTTCAAGTTGTTCAATAGTCGTGGACGACAATTTGCTATTCTTGATTTCAGCCTGTACCAACACCAGATCTTTTAGCTAAATGGAGACATTCAGATGGTCAAATGTATTAGGTGACAATTCCTCCAAATCCTTAAAGATTGTCAAATCCTTCAAAGGATATGATCGTCACGTCGCTGTCGGCAAACATTGTTATGTATCATTAAATATTGTTTACATATTATTGACATAACTTTATTCTAATAGTAAAAGGAAAGCTTGGGGTTGAAGTAAGCACCTTTTTAAGTAAGAGGAATCACGTATTCATCGACATAGTTTAGCAACTCGTTTTGGTTACAGCAAAATTAATTAATGTTATACGTTTAATAAAGTAAGTTTGTTTGCGGAATATAACAATAGTTTCAAAAGGTTGAAGCAACAACGTTTTATAATTACATGACTGTGACAAATTATGTGATAACATTTATCTACTGTTGCCCTCCTTTGGAAAGAACTCACAATATTAAATACCTCGAGATCATTATAGATGATTATTTGAATTGGAAAAACAAATTAACTCACTTTATTGTTATTGGCGTTTGAACATTTACTTATATTTTTAAAAACTTCGTTCAATCGCTGATCCCTTTATAATAAAAATAGTGTACTCAGCGTTAGTTTCCAGTATTTAAGCATTATACCATGGGGATCATCCTGCAGCTCCCAATTTTTATAGATACAGCGCATCCATCGATACATGACAATGCTCTATCGACAATAGTTATAATTTGTCAAAGGAAGGTAAAGTGGCATTACTGACATGTAATACGATTTTTTTCAGTAGTCATATTTTTTTATTTAAGTTCTTACATTAATGGCAAACTACACCGCAACTTCTTATCTTATAAACGCTATATTTATGTGTAAAAAAAGTAATATCTTGGATCATAAACTAAACATATAAGAAAACTGAAAACCTACTTTGCAGTATTTATTAGGACCTTACAGAATAATAAGTCCACATTCCTAACACTTTCACACACATATGATGTTTAGTTTTTTTTTAATCTGCCACAAGAAGAATGACCTTAGTTTCTTACGACACAGGGATTTCTAGTCTGGCAGCTAACAACCTAACATTGTGTAACCAATCAAATTAAACCTATATACTCGTATATAAAATCAATTGCTGTTCGTTTGTCTCGCTAAAGCTCGACAATGGCTAGACCGATTTGGCTAATTTTGATCTTGAAATATTTGTGGAAGTTGAGTGAAGGTGAAAAACATAAATAATAAGTATCGGAAAATATTAAAAACGACAATTTGAATGTTCACGTAATAAATATTTTCTGTTCATCAATCGATCCTTGGCAAGTACTTTAGATATTGTTTTTCTTTGGGTTAGATTAGTTGGATTTAGTTTAGTTGGGTTACACTATTACTAACTCGATAATAAATGCAATATCCGATTTCAGAAAACGTTCAACCATCTTATTTACTTTATATAGCTATAGTAAAAATAATAATGCATAATGAAATTGCTTTACAATCCTATCGTACAGATACTATCCAAGAATTTCTTAAAAATCGAATAATATCGATTATCTTCTTAATATGAATAAGTAATTGCAGAAAATATATATTTCAATGTTTTCTAAAATCATATTAAGGACGTCCGATACATTAGAAGGTCGGGTTTTATAACTGGCGATGTATTGCTATCACTAATTTAAAAACTATAAATTTATACATTATGTCAATCCCATCAAAATTAACTCAATGAAACATAATCCGTATTTTCCTCATGGGCATGTAATCCTTAACATAAAAAAATTTCCTAATTTCAATAATTGTTTGACCGGTGTATGAAGATACCTTAAATAAAATTAGCAGTATGAATGATTTCACTACCTTAGAAAAGACAATAGTGCGCGAACTATCGTGTCGTTTGTGTTTGTGTACTGACGTCGTGAAATTGAAACCTATCAGTGCAGAGACAAAGAGAAAAATCAAAAAGCTCTTTGATATTGTAGTATGTTATTTTTAATGCAGTACGAACTCGAAATTTCACCTAAAAAGCTATTTATCTTAACGTATTATTTCCACAGATCCATATAGACGATAATCTTCCAAAAGCAATATGCCACGATTGTCTACAACACATGGGAGCGTTACATCGATACGCTGTTAAAGTAGAAAAAACACAGAAGTTTTTGGAATTTTACAAAGTCAAATGCAACGAAGAAAAGCAAAATCTACAACCGGTGGAAAATAAAGTTAATTCAGAATTGGAAACTTTTCGAATTGAAACGGTTACTGAAGCAAATAAAAAAAACTTCGATGCAGTAAAGCCTAATGAACTTCAACAAGGGGATGCCAAGCCAATGAAAATGAAGAAAAAATCCACGTCAGATTTAAAATTTATGGAAGCAATGCCACTGGAAGAATTCGCAAAAACCGAGAGTGTCGACAAATCATTATTAAAAAGTTCAACGTCCGCAAATAAATCACCTGACCGCATAAGTTCACTCAAACATGTTAAAGAAAAAACAATACCCAATTGTTCAAATTCTTTCGACAGCAATAATGATAACCTAGATCCTATAGTACTAATAGATGGCAAACCGGCGAAGCAAGGGGCTGCCTTGGACAGACAAATAACACTATTCTATAAAATGGAATGTTGCATTTGCCACGAGACCGACTTTCATTTCAGATCTTTGATGAAACATTATAAAGACAGACACGGAGTGCCTGGATATGTTACCTGCTGTGATAAAAAATTTCATTACTTTTACCCGAAAAAAATTATAGAGCATATGGCATATCACCTTCAACCAAATATATTTATGTAAGATGTTATCTTTTTTTGTTGTACCTACTTGAAAAGTTATGATATTCTAAATGTTTGAAATTAGTTTGACTGAATTCCAAGCTTATAATTCTACGAAGTTAAATACGTAGAAATTAATTCCATTCATGATGGAAGGCATCTCCAGAGAAACGGCACATCTGACAGTAGCTAGTACAATATCAAAGATACGTGAAAGAATTCAAAGAACATGTCTATCTGCACATGGCCAGTGTTGTTTTCATTATAACAGAAGACCATAGTGCAATAGTTAAGGATCGTAATGAATAATTGTATACAAGTGGCTTTGGATATAATTCTACAAAAAACTGTCTAACAGAGTTGCGCATCCAATTAGATTGATCCTTTGATTAAATATTTCATTATTTTTCTTTGCAGGTGTATAAGCTGTCACCAAAACTTTCAAACCTCTCAAGAGCTAATTGAACACCAAAGTAATGGAGGGAGGTCGGAAGGGAAGATCACCTGTCCTAGGTGTTCTGAACGCTACCCAACCTACCACGAACTGGGGTGGCATATAGTAACCCATCGCACTGATAAATCACAATGCGATTATTGTGGTAAATTGTACGTACTTACAAAAATTCTTTTTTGTAATGAAACCTAATATTCCGTAGCATACAAACTCATCTCCCGGTGTTAGCGCGGCATAGATATACACAAATAAATTAGCAATAAAATCAAATTGCCGATAACACATATTTGTGTCATTGAAATAATTGCAGCTGTCAAGAAGTGAACTGGGCAGGTATGGTAATTGAGTTACGTGGTCATTGTGCTAAGTTCTTTCAAATTTTTTATTATCTAGCCACTGGCTATACGTTTACGAATAATCTTATTTAAAAACCATATGTTTTTAAATTGTTTCAAGCAATTATAATCAATTATACATATAAGTCGACAATTCAGGCCTACAAAAATCATTCATATTTAGGTCTCTGTACGAATTTTTGGGGAACCGTTATTCAGAATAATTCTTTTGTAGCAGCAAACTTCTACCTCCTCCAATAAATCTAATTAACCTATCTATACTTATTTCAGATTAAAACATCACCATAGAAAGAAAAATATTAACCACATGGAAGATGTAGTATTATGTTCACAATGCGTACGCAGTCTCAAAAACATTGAAAAACAAGAAAGAGAGATAGTAAGATTCCCAAATGTTTAGTGTTTTCAGTTAGATACCTAAAATTGTATAAACAAAACACACTCGGTGTTGAGAAGTTACACACCGATTCATTCATTCGGTATCCTGGGAGCTTAAAAATGATGTAGCCAGAGGGTGCCGCATGAGGTATAGGAAATAAAAGTTGCACTTAATCCACGGGATCCTTCAAAAATGCTAAAAATCTTATAAAAATTTCCCCTCCCTGATAAAACTTACGTTCTATACAATACCTACTCTCTTGGGTAGAGACTAGCTGGCCAGACGGTCACCGATTCGCGAAATTTCAAGATCTTACCCAAATTTGAACCTTACTGTATTTTTAACAATTACAAAAATAATGCTAGCACTGCTCCCCATTATACAAGGGAGATTGATCACATAATTGTTCTAGCTCTTTCAGGACTGCTCGACCACATACTGTTGAACAGATAGTCACCAAGTTGTAATTGTTGCGACTAGAAACTATTCCACACCCACTGACCTTCAGACTATTCTAATTGGTTTTTATTAGCAATGATTATTATTTAGATATTTTACAATAAATTTATTATTTCCTAATGTTTTTGATCATATCGGTAATTGCATAGTAGGTATGTAAGGGCCTATTACTCAAATATGGAATTTCTTAATGAATTAATTAAAGCACCACCTATCGAATCATAGAGTAACTGTGAACTATAGTCTCGACAAAATAGATTACGTAAATAATTATCACCTATTTCGTTTAAGTAGTCTAGTTATCATTTAATAGTTTTTGTTGCATAAAGACAAGAAGGGTTAGAGGAATTCCTGTTCCACTATGCCCGCGTATGGGTGTGGGGTTCGTGCGCGTTTTTCGTTCTTCCAATATCCTTCATATGTTGATTTTGCTTTCTCATTATACGTATGCCGCTCGCACTACACGGGGACACGATATTGTTTCTTCTTTTGGTGCAGTTTTACGTATTGCAACGAAATCGAAGGGAACACGTAGTTCGACCTGATTTGTCATTCACGGTTGTAGAAGCAGACTTTTTGTTACTACCCTCAGGTATAGAATATAAGGTGGCGGATGCAGGGAATGGAATAACGTAATGGTAATGGAATAACGTTCGGAAATTATCTATCAGTTTTGTTAATTGCATTATAATGACCTTTGGACGGTCCAATTGCAGACAATACCGCGTAATACTAATACTGTACCGTAAATAAACGGAATTGTCTACCCATCTGCCCATGGCAATCCGTGTCCCCATCCCATTACATAAATGTGAATAAGTCTTCCATTCCTTCACAGAAAGAAAAAGTAAAAGCGAAAAGCAAAGATGCTTTGCAAAAGTATCAAAAATTCCATCAAGCTATGGGACTTTCGGGCGAAGAAGATGCATCGACAGATTGAAAATATCACAAATGTAAATGTCACGTACACGTCAAATCAATCGCATAATAATTTCGCAAATCCGATATAACCAAGTTTTCAACCAGGTGCCTTTTTCATACCATATCAGCTGATTGCACAATAACCAAATAAACTTATTTCGTCATATTATATTGTTTTCGCCTGCAACTTTGAACCTATACCTACGAGTAATAAAAAAAATTGCATATTCAATCTTATGTATTTAATTGAAAATCTTAAAATTACAAGTATTAAAAGTCGCTTAAGACTAGTCAATCCTTCTCTTCTTGACGAGAGATCCGAGCAGATCAGAAATAGCTGGCAAGTTGTTAGTCTGGTCATTGGCCCCAGTGTTCAAATTGGACAGCGGTATGTTCAACTGAGTCGTCGTGCTCTTCTGTTGTGCCTTCATGTTTCGATGTTGAGGAAAGCTCGGCATCAGCTTTGGGTCGCAGGCTGGAAATTGTAATACGAGGTAGTTAAGTGCTATTTTCTTCTTTAACTTTGGCGTTTCACATGAAGTGGGAAGCATATTTTGCTAAAGTGAAATCCATTGAACAGAGATCCAAGGAATTAGGAAAAAGAACATTTTCATACATCAAAACTATAATGTTCTATTGGGACAAACATGAATAGGACATGGCACCAGCCAAGATAAGGGAACAAAAAACAGTCTCACTTAAATATCTGTACCGGGAACTCCTCGTTCAGCAAACACTACTAAAGTAATAAAACTCACGAAGCGGCTGTTCCTTGAAGTATGAGCTCTGTAAGCACTCCTCAGCAGTGGCACGTTTGTTCGGGTCATACATGAACAAGAAGTTGAGGAGCCTCAGTCCCGCAGCAGACAGCCAGGGGAACCGTTGCTTCAAGTTGTTGTACGGCTGCTGTTTCAGTGTGAAGTTTTGCAATGCTGGCAGGGAACTAAACTCTGGCCAGATGGCATCAGAAGGAGTACCTGAAGATAATGGTAATGTTTTATTTTACTATTTATATCGATGAAAGCAATGGATGTGGGGTAATTGCTACAAGGCAAAAACCTCCAATAGAAAATATTCAATTAAATAATTTGTTATTTTTTAAATGATACAGTTACTCAGGACGAGGGCAATATAACTCTGTATAAATCAAGCAAAATTAATCACATTAAATGTTATAAAAGTTGTTTTGTTTCTATCACGCCCGAACTTTGTTTCTCCTGAATCCCACAACATTACGCTTAATTTTGGAGCAAAATTTTATTAGTCTCGGTGATTGCAAGCTTAACCTTGTTATTTACATTTCTTGTATATCCAAGTATAATAATCATCAGTTGGAAATTTTGATCAAGTTAATATCCATTATCTAAAAAATGTAAATTATTTTACATTGTGAAATTTTCTGTTACGCAATTAACTTGCAATAAAATAAACTGAATATTAAGTGATGGGCTTAATGTAATGCATTAGTGAAAACAATAATGAGATCGATTAAGCTGTTTTTGCGAATAGCGCGTACAAATGCACAGACAAACAGACAAAGATTCTAACAACTATTATTTTAGGTTCTTCTATTGTTTAAGGTTAATAAAGACCCCTAATGATAGTTCTTCTCATATCCTCCATGTTCCGATTTTTGTATTATAATACTCGAAACTCAATAACTCAATCCAACGCGCACTTACCAAGCAAATCAACAATAAGCTCCAGTTGCTCAATCTCTGTCCTGCCTGGCAGCAAAGGCTTGTTTGCAAGCAGTTCGCCGAGGATACATCCGGCCGCCCACATGTCCAGTGCTGGGGTCTGTCGCGGTGATTGTAACAGCAGCTCCGGCGCTCGGTACCACAGCGTTACTACACGCGGCGTGGCCGTACGGGCGGGCGCGCCTAACCACCGCGCAAGACCAAAATCAGCTGCAAATTAAATATAACCATTAAGTAAAATAATTTTAAGCATGCAATGTAATCATATCTGATTATATAACAAAATTACATTATCCAAAAATTGTTGCAGACGGCGATGTAGTTTGCCCTACTTCTCCATAGCAAAGGATTTTATTAAGTGTAGACATTAGTTACACTCAGGAAGGTTTTTTTTTTAAAAGTTACAGGAATTTCATTATGTTAATGGTGAGGTCAGCACACATTATTGAATTGTAAATTTATATTTTTACACAATTGATTTCATGATCAAATGATAAAATTAATAAATTGTCCATTCCAGTAATATAAGACATAACATAGTTTCTGAAAAATATTCCAATTTATAATTTTTCTTTAATGTTTTTCTTTTTGTTATTTAATTATGTAGGAATTTCAGCAATATCCACCTCATATGACTTTTTATTGCCTACCAAATTAAAAATAAAAATCAAAAACTCACCAATCTTAACACATCCTTTGTCAGTAAGTAATAAATTAGAGACCTTCAAATCTCTGTGTACAATGAAGTTGGAATGCAAGTACTTCAGGCCTTTCAGAACTTGTAGCATCAGGCATTTCACTTGTGACTCAGTAAATGGAGATGACATATTGTCCAGAAGAGATGCCAAATCTTGCTCACAATATTCCATAGACAGAAAAATACTGCAAAAATTATTTATCATTAGTTTATTTAATACAAATCACAATAACTCACGTTATTTTTTATTATTTGTAAAATGTTAATAAAACTGTGGTAAGTGGTTATTAAAACCATTAGCATATTGGTGCCTTATGACATAATATAGACAGCTCACCACTTCAAACAAGTACATATGGAAAAGTGAAATAAATGTACAAATAATACTTTTTTTTTGTGTCTATTCTACATATATGTGTAATGAAAGAAAACAGCTTTATTGAGGCACTGACCTTTCTAAAGAGCGGCCAACAAGAACTTCTTTGAGCTGTACAATGTTCTCATGACGACAAGCCATTAGCACTTGTATTTCACGTAAACCACTAAGAGGTAGTCCATCTTTTTCCACATCCATCCTAACTTTTTTCAGTGCTACTATGTTACCATTCAACTTATCTTTTGCACGATCTGTTACCCCAAAAAATTTAATGAGTAAGGCGTACAGTAAAAGTTTTTAATAAAATTTTAAACATAAAATTGTAGAAAACCTAGTTTTTTTGCTATTTTATCTACTATATTAATATAAATTTTGAACACTAGTGAAGTAGACTTAGCAGCTCCAAATTATGTGTATAATCAATTAAAGAAATAAAAAAATTAATATTGAAAATGAATTACTTACATACAATTCCGTAGGTTCCTTCCCCAATACGATTTAACTTTTCAAACTCACCAACAAATCGACATCTACCTAACTGCAAAAATTTTATACTATGTTATAGATTTTTAGATCAATTTGAGTACTACTGGGACAGAAGGGAAAAAAGTAACAGATTTTACTAATATTGAAGCCATAGTCAAACATACTGTTTCTTTTTTTGACAAATAAACAACACTGAAGGCATAGCATACCTAAATAGTGGACTGCATTACTGTTTAGTCCTTTCATATAAACACAAAATATCTCCTACAACAAAAACAAAATATCTCTCTGTGTATCTGAACACAGTAATATCTTAAATTAATTCATGGATTTTTACATGGTTAACAATAGATAAGTGGGACTCATAACGAAAATTTAGATGTATGAGCTGAACTGAAAAATTATAGTTTTTGATACTATTTGTCAATTTAAGAATAGTGTTCGCAGAAGCAAAGCAAGGGCGTATAACTAGAAAAAAAATTGTATTGATTAAATATTTGAAATAAACAAGCAAATGATAGCAGCATTTACTTCAAAACCAGCCAAACTATGAGACCTGGTACAACCATTATTCTATTCTCACACCTAACAAAAAGTGGATTTTATGTATTGATAGCTTATTAAAAAGATATAGTTTTATTTCTTGCATTTAACTGTGGAATGGGAAAAAAGTATAAAAATGACATATTTTTTTATTTGAACTACATATTTGTAGGTGTTGATCCTAGCTATGTAATATTACCTCAACTGTGACCACATTATATATTACGCATCCCTAACTTTAGCCGTAGCAACGCAGGTTGTAATATATATTAAAAACAATAATAAAATAAGTTTTATATTTTGTAGGTTATGTTTACTCACGATATCCTTCTCAGGAATTTCCATAGTTTTGCCCGTTCGGAATGATATTAGGACACCTTTCCGTGTTGCAGGCCCCGTAGGATCCGCTGTGTCTTGAGTTGCTAGTTTTTCTGAGCCTAAAATGATTAAAACACATTTATATAAAATCTGAAGAGGCTTCAACAATATTCGCTCGTCTATAAATTATACACATAACTTACTTTGAGACATATTTAACACCAACTTTAAACAGAGGTAGAAAAAAAATATTATATCATATGATAAAAATTGCAATAATTTTTATATTATAAAACACTTTGTTATTTGTTTGTTTCTAAGCGTATTGTACACAAAACCTCAATCACGTATTCTTCGACTAAGGTTGGTACATAGAGTAACTTATATATAGGGTGGGTTGGTATAACAGTATATGTATATACTAATATACTCCGTGCATTATATACAAATGTACTGTGTGGGTTGATACAAGATTGAAACAGAATATAATGTCTTGCCTGACTTCATAGTATCTTATGTATATTAACATAAGATTGAATTTCCTTAACTAGAGAATAGGCTTCTTATTACTATATAATTTGTCATACAAATGGATAAAAAAAGCAAAAACAATAAAATAACAATCATTGCTTTTTGCTAGAAAGTATCCCTTTGAATAAAATAAGAAAGATATGTATCACCACTAATTTTCTGTTTATGAAAATATTTATAATAATTATTTAATGAGTACTTAACTTTTATGTTTAAAAAAAAATATCAATTATATATTTGTACGTTCTTCGTTCGTAGATGAAAATTATATTACTTTAACCAGACCGAAATGTAAATTAAAAAAAATGTGAAGCAGATACTTTGTACCAAAAACAATCTATCAAACAAAACTACTACAAGTTACGTCAATGTCAAAATAATATGTCAATTGTCAAATTCAAATTGAAAATAGATGTGAATAACTCATATGTCACAGCTCATATGTTTAATAATTATCTTTTTTAATTAGGTTATTTTACATATATAATTATGAAAAGAATGCAAGGAATAATGAGTCTAATCGGAATTTTTTGGAGAAAGAATATGTAAGAATTTAGGAAGTTCGATTGTATTATTTTTAGGCTTGATACTTTCACATTTAGTGTTTTAACATTAATATCCAACTTTATCATCGCCAATAAATTCAAGCACAAGTAGAAAATATGAGAATACCCAAAACATTGAATCCTCGAATTAAGAAGTTGTTGTGAGTGTTTTTATCTATTTTCAATTATCCTAAAAATGCTGTGGGTATAGTTGACATTAATTATTTGAATAAATATTAGAGTTGGTATACAGTGCACCATACTTAATGCTCGGGCTAAATATTGTTAAATTTAATTAATGAAATTAATCACTATCGTAAAAATAATTGTCATACTGAATTTTTTTAGGCCAGTTTCTGGCTCATTTGAATTCAAAATTTCAATTGAATACAGATTATAATTACTTGATGTCACAAATTATATAACATAATTTGAGTTTCTTGTGCATTGTGATTAATATCTCTTTCTTGTACTTATGTTAATAAATATTTGATATAAAATCATAGAATACATACATGCGGAAACATTTTATATAATTTAATATCTTACTATCATTCGTTTTGAATATTTAGGAAAAAATCTTTTAAAATTACTGATTTAAATAACTTTGCAAGATCTATTTAACAATTATGTACCTAGTTTTCAAGATATATGTTTAACTCTGATATGGTTTTCAATATTGACATTGCAGAATGAGATTCGGGGAATATGAAAAAGTATTCCCAGTACAAACCACCCCTAGTAGAATTGTGCCTGATCATATTGAAAGACCAGACTATCTTTCAAATAAACAAATATATTTTCCCAAAAGTCCAGAGATAAAAGATGATGCACAAATACAAGGTATGAGAAAAAGTTGTAAATTGGCAGCAAATATTTTATTACAAGTAAAAAAAATTATACAAGTAAGTAAATATTACTGAGGTAAGTTGAATAAATGTAACTTTAAAATAACTATAAAATATTAGCAATCTTAGTTGGAGTTTCTTTTGCCGTTTCTTCTCCTCATTGTTAAAGCACCTTTTCGAAAGAGTGGTAGAAGCAAAAAATGACGTGCATAAGTGTATTTACAGAATACCTACATGATTAAATGGTTTTGAATTTGAACTTAATCACAATTATGCAGTTGCTTCCAAAACCTTAGAATTTATCATCAATTAATCACTTTACACATCTTTCAGAATATTATAGAAAACTCAGGAATGCAGGTTTCGTCACTATATTTTCGTTTACTGAAGCAAGTAATCAATACTTCTAGCATTAACTTCACCTTTTATTCTTTTACTAAATTAAGGTGAAGTAAAGACTAAATAAATATAAACCTTGAAAAATTCAACATAATTATAGGATTTAAACTTTACTGTGCTGGAGTCCATTCAAACTACTTTCTTATAAATTCCATGCATTGAAATCTTCTAATTTCAGGCTACATACAAAAATCTCTTTGACAATTTTATAATCTAGATATCAGGTGATAAATCTTAAAAGTCCATTAGATTCACATAAACTCTTGAACTTTAAGCAGTACTAGTGCAGATTATATTATGTTTTCCTTTCACTTTTAAACACTCACTAATGGAAATATATCTCCTGTCACATTGATTATCATATTCAAATTATGAAATATTTCTAGCCAGATACAACCACAGATGATATTGATGAATTTGTCCACAATTTAACCATAGAAGCAGGGGCTTATCCATCACCACTTCTTTATAAAGGTTTTCCCAAAAGTGTGTGCACATCTGTTAACAATGTAGCTGTACATGGTATACCTGACCTCAGACCTTTGCAAAATGGAGACATAGTCAATGTTGACATCACGGTAAGCCCATATATAAGTAGCAGTGATACTTTCGCACTAACATGATTTACAACCCATCAGTTGACACAATTGAAGAATGACACATTGAAAATGTATTAAAAAAATATTATATGACTAGTATTTATGCATTTTTTGTCTACTCTGGCTTAATGCCCTAATCTGAGTAAAAACTGTAGAAGTTGAAAAACTTCTGTATTTTAATATTGTAGTCTGTGGTATTGTCTGCAGCTAATGTGTTAATATGCCAATTTCTGCAGTTTAGGAATATTAAAAATGAAATAGAAAGCAGTCTTTAGGGCCACTGCCTGTTTTTCTCCTGGATGTAATATTTAAATACATATTGCGAATCTTCAAGTTGATTGAAAATTAAATCCACTTACCATTTCAGGTCTTTTTCCAAGGTTATCATGGAGACTGTTCAAAGACGTTCTTAGTGGGTGATGTTGACAACAAAGGATTGGAGCTTGTAGGAATTACAGAGGAGTGTTTGGATATTGTGAGTTTTACCTATTTTCAAATTTATATTATTTTCATAAAGGTACATTTTTTTTAGAATAAATATTATTAACAATAGTAAAAGCATGTCGTTCACAAAGTCATTTGAATAAATGGGAATAAATCAACACTGTATGTTATAAAATTGGGTACTACCGAGAGACTAAATATTTGATAAACAAAATACAATGTATTGTAAATAGCTAGAAATAAAAAATCGTGTTGCAAAATTACTGCACTTATTTAATAATAATTTGTATTTAACTTAAAAATGTATTTGCAATTACAGTGATATTCATTCAGGAATTCACATTGGCTGTTTAAATGTGGATTCCGTAGGGGGTTGGAGGCGAATCTAAACCTAGTGAAAGGCTTAATAAGTGCTATCTATTAAATGTCAGTAGCTTTACATTTCCTCTCAAACCTAGATGCCTGTTTGAATATTTATTTAGCCTCTGGCAATCACCCATCCAATGTCTCTTCTTGCTCAGTATAAAAAATTTGTTTTGATTGACTGATACCGTTAACACGGGTATTTGTTGGAAGGCCTATCTTAAGTCACAATTAACTCCTGTCAGCTAACTAAGAAAGTATTGGGAACACGCTAGATTCAATTCAAATTGTTGTTGCAGGCGATAAAGTTGTGCGGGCCGCACGTGCCTTTTTGTACAATTGGAAATACAATATGCAAATATGCGCGGAGACGTGGTTTTACAGTGTTACCAGCTTTTACCGGACATGGTATTGGAAGATATTTTCACGGACCGCCTGATATTTATCATTCGTGTAAGTTATATATATACTAACATTTATTTCTTGAATTTCCAGCCAATTCACCCGCGAGTAACTTCTGACCAATTTTATTCTTGATAAATAAGCACATGAGCTACTTGATGTAAGTGGTTGATGGTGAAGCATTGCCGACTAATAAGGAGTGGTAATACCGTTTTCTAAAGAACATTAATTTCATAGTTGAATATTTTAAGAACGTAGTAGCCAAGCAAATTAAGCACGCTACCACTGCATGCATGAATATCTTCGGGATTAAGTTGGCTTAGTGCAATTAGTTTCAACAGGAGGGGCGTAGGACTTTTACTATTGTCTACTATTTCACAGGGTGCACGGCCAAGAAAGGTGATTTAAACTTAATGATTGATGTCCCTTACACTGCAAAATTATATATTAAGTACAGTATTGACTTTCCGTCCCAATAACGATTATCTTATAGTAAAAAAAATACGTTGACCTTGTTTGAAATATTTTTGTATAATCGTTGATTCGGGCTAGAACATTTTTAGGTATTTCGTGACTATTCATAGCATCAATATTTATTATCATGCTGTTTAGGTAAGGTATATTAGGTTGGTATGTGAAAACGTTTCTGTTGTAAATTTGTCCAAAGTACTTTTTTATGTATGGAAATTCATATTTCATTTTTCACATTAAGTATGGTATTCTAGATAAAAATCTGATTGGAAAAGACCTAATTAATGTTTCTTGATATCGTATTTTCAAGAATCAGCTCTGACTTACTGGATTTTGATTGTTTTGCCTAAAACTCAATGAGTGTGTCAACTTTCTCATAATTATAGAGATACGAATCACATCTATGTAATTTGTTGCATAAAAACCGCATGTAGTCTATTAAAAAAATATTTTTTTTTTACTACAATTAAATGTACATTCAATTTTTACAGTAAATTGTTACCCCGGGTTGATGAAACCTGGAATGACGTTCACCGTAGAACCGGTTCTTTCGCACGGTTCTGAGCTGGTAGTTGTATTGGAGGACGGATGGACTGTTATAACAGAGGACAACGCTAGAGCGGCTCAAGCAGAACATACAATACTGATCACTGAAGATGGCGCAGAGATATTAACAAAGTGAATTGTTAAAATTGCTGCTTTTATATTTATCATTAGTTATACTAATGTTAGTGTGAATTTCTCTCTTCATCCATTTGGCTTTGTAGCCTACTCAGTAGAAATATTGTCAAAAAATCTACATGCATTGTGTGTGCGTTATATATAGACAAATAAAAATTTAGGTATGTGAATGTTGTGGATTTGCTAAACTGTTAGAAATGTAAAAATGTCACTATAGCTTAATTTATTTGGTGTGCTGAGTATTTACGACAGAAATATAAATATCAATGGTACGAAATATATAATTAGTGAATACCGTAGAAGAGGTCGAACGGTCTACAAAAGCCCCGTATAATTTACTGTAGGAAGCCTTTTCTAATATCATTTATGAAGGAATTATTAATTGTGAAATTCGACTCTTTTTTTTATAATGTCGTTCTAAATTACTAATCTTGAGGAGTATTTTTCCCGAAGCGAATCAAGGGTGGTTGTATTTAGCTTGTTGTTTGGTTGTACTCGTAGGTTAATTATTTAATTTTATATTATGTATTGAATATAAATGTAAATAAAACAATTATATTGCTGTGATGTTTTATTTTAGCTTGAAAAGTCTTAAAGTAATAACATGAACCTGTTACATTTAAAAGCACAAGCATTGTAATCATCACTCAAACTGTCAGTCGGATAACATTTAAAGGCGTAAAAGGAAGGTATCGATTGAACGTGAAGTATTAATAATTACGTATTAAGATATAATACCCGGTTTACCAGATTTAAGTACGAAAATTGCTAAATTTTATTTCTTAAGCCCCATCTGTACAGTCCACACAAATGGAGATGCTTTATGAAATTTCGTGTGTTGATGCAATGACACATTTTCTTTGCTTTACATATTCAAAAGCATCAACTCTTAGAAACGTGTAACACGATCAATTTAAGCCTCCCAATGACTGTCTATTCAATACGTCAGTTACTATTTATATTCTTACTTCAGTCTACAAGTTTTTATTAAAATCAAAATAATTTGTGTTAAACCTTCCTGTTAAGCGGAATACAGATAGTTTCTATAATA
>PDGT01000045.1:1597486-1610191 GCA_003671415.1 Megathymus violae
AATGTTCACGCATCACAACGTAAGTCAAAGGTAGTTTTCAGCAGCATCTTTAATCGTTGCCAAGTGTCATAAGTTGGGGCTTCAGCGGCGAATTTCGAAGTATCTGCTTAAAACCAGAACAAATGTTTACACACAAATTTATCAACTCACGCACTTACATCTTGTAATGCCGGCATAAGGCGTAACTAGTGGGACAGCGACACATCCCGTACCTACATAAGTTCGCTCAACGCGCCGTGTATCAACTCGCCCATTTGCAATTGAGTACTTTGGTCCCAAAAAAGATCCAGCTACGCCTCGTAATAAAAAATACTACTACTTACATATTTTTAGCAATAGAGATATCCTTAAGTAGTAAAGTGGAAATAGATTAAATGACTAGATTTACGTTACGATATTAAAATCGGTAACATTTACCGCGACAGTTAAAGCAATATTTTTAATAGAAAGATACAACGTATAATTTATGAAAGTACATAGTGACTAGTACTGAACACAGATCGATAACCCTGCAGGTGTAGAAATGAATAACACTCTAATACAAAACAAAATATGTAGAAATATCATAAAATTTGTGCTCTTGTACAATAATACATAATGTTAATATTAATATTTAGTAAAATACTATAAGATTAGAAATCCTAACAGCGAAAACCATATTATATTTAAAATACTATAACTGATACAGTCAAACTCGGTTTCTTTATAGTTTGAAACATTGGCTCATTTATCGTTTACTTTCTTCTACGCCATCCGTTTTATTATACATTTGTTTAAACAATTAATAGGGATTATCAATTTTTTTTTGTAATAGTTTATTAATGTTAATTATTTTTTAATGTAAAACAAAAATAAGTGAATGAATAGAAAAGTAGGATAACGTTCCAGGAAAAGAACGCCCAGATTCACTGTGTGTAAGAATACTTCGATAGGCACACATGGAGCGATTTCACTCTTAACGTTCACGATCTATTACACTTAAGAAAGTTCATACGATACGGTGCCCAAAGTATAACATTCTTCATCTAATACCTAGGCAGTGAACGATATTGCCTTATACTCGCTTCGTCACGTTTTTTAAATCGGTCCATGAGAAAAGCCATGACGATAAAAAAAAGTAGAGTAATTTGGCTTATTGTAATGTAAAACTTCATATTAAAATTAATAATATTATTAAACGAATCAATAAACTCTTAAGTTTAAATAGATTAAATGACAAAATTTGCAAGAATAAACTATGATTAGGTATAAATTTATCTGTAAGTACATAATTTTATACGATTATACATTTTTTATAAATTTAATTAAGTATTATGCCAAGGGTGCTAGGGAAGGATAAAGGAGTGTATAAAAGTCGATACAAAATTATTAAATAGTTTTAACATCATACAAAAGCTACTCGGCGACCATTACACTACAATAATGTTACTTAAACATTAATATATCACTCGACGTACAAACAATATAATAATTAATAATACTCAACACTAAATGAGGCTAAGTAGTTGTTAAAACATTTCCAATTAAATTGCCATTGACATGATGATTTTTCATGAGTGTGTCAATGTCATCGTCAATGTCAATTCA
This sequence comes from Megathymus violae, assembly GCA_003671415.1. Classification (NCBI taxonomy): domain Eukaryota; kingdom Metazoa; phylum Arthropoda; class Insecta; order Lepidoptera; family Hesperiidae; genus Megathymus; species Megathymus violae. The sequence continues at coordinate 1,599,074 of PDGT01000045.1, forward strand.
TTCAACAGATATTATTCATGAATAAAAAAAAGGCTATTCCTCTATCTTTAACTCCACACTTTAGTTTTTTTGATGCGGATTTTAATACAAATTTATTTAGAAGGTTTCTTCTGAAAATTTATACATATTCTCATTATACTTAAAGACATGAAAACACTCCATCTAAGGCGACAGCTAGCTTTAAAATCATGTAAAATTAGAAATATATTATTAAGTTATAAGCTTATAAACAGACGATTATAAATGCAATAACTTTTTTTGCGCATTATTTCTAGGGAACCAATGTTATATGATGAAATCCGTATTCATTGATTAACATTTTTTAAATTTATATATCTATACTTAACACGTCCGTGTTATCAGTTAAAAAATCAACGCACAAAAGCGAATGCATGAAAATTATGCTAACAAATGAGTCTCGTAAAAAAATTTTGGACCTCTATTACGTTGACCACTTTCTTTGTACCAGAAATTATTCGTTAACGATTTTAAATAGGTTATGGGATACGATAGCATCTAATCGCACCATAAAGCACGCGATGACTTGCTAGCCCATTACAGCGAGCGGACAACGCGAATTAATACTATTAACCCAGCTTAAATGTAGGAAAAAAGACAAGTTTTAATTTAAACGGAAGTATAGGTACATTTTATATCATAAATGTTCAAAAAAAGCAATCCTGGAAATCCTCTGCCATCCTCTTCGCAGAGTTAAAAATGAGGATATTTATGAAAATGAAAGTTTATACGAAAATCCGTACTTTTTACCGTAAATTGCATTAGAATTTGTACTTACTAATTTAATTGAAACCAATCCTAATGCTGCACCGGAATGAAACGAGGGCGTTAGGTAGTAAACCAATAAAAGGACGATTGAACGTTTTATTCGATTATAAAACAAGGATTGGATAGAATCGGAAGTTCGAGATCATATTATTTTTATTTTTATTTTATCGGTACGTACTTAAACTGATAGGTAAATAATCTTATGTATAATAAAACAAACATCCGCTACAAAAATCTTTAACTTGCCCGCAGCCGCATTCATACTCGCTTACCGCAATGCAGCTATATTTAATATCGCCACGAGCTCTATTACCTACATGTATAACATCGATTTTTACTTTTTTAGTTTTGTTCAGGGTGGTGAGTGTTATTATTAATCGTAGTAATGGATTTACTTGCGATGGATTTTATACCTTTATACATAAATATGTACTATACATAATAATACCGTATATTGTTGATAAAACACAACTATCTCGTTTCGTATAGGTATATAATATTATAATTAGGTAACAACGTATAAAACAGTAGGTAGAATTTTGCGTCTACGGTGATAAAAAAAAACATTTTTTCGTATCAACGATATTTACGATTGATAAGTCAGCACGTAAAATAATTTGCGTGACAAACATAATTTAGTTGAATTATAGTTTGAAAACTCGTAGATCCCAAGCAGGTTAAATTGAACACGCAATGCATGTTCAAAATATTATATTGTAAAGGGCCATTACTCTTTCAAGTGTGTTAATTTTTTCCAACCAATTCCATTTATGCTGAATATTTAATTAGTAATTCTTTATTGTCGACCCAAGTATAGTTCCCATTCACGAATTTGACATCTCTTAAATTCATTCCATGAATATCTACCAGACATCAAATTGTTATCATCAATAATTTAAGTATTAGACTTCCTCCATCATAAGAAAGCCATGACATGTAATTGGTGATAATAGATAATTATTAAAGTCCAAAAGTAACATTCACATATCAATGTCAATTAAATAAAATGTATAAAAAAATGTTACAAATAATGACATAATTAAATAAGATATTGTAAGACACTTAGTTACATGAAAATTATGTTATATTAAATTTTAATAAATACTAGCCTTTCCTTGTCATAATCCTACAATATTATGGATAATGTCAATGCCATTACTTGAAACATGCAAAAATATATACTTTAATAGAGTTAACTTTTTATATATTTCATATCATGCATATAGCCAATTAATACCATCATACACTAAACAGGCATTTGCATGTTACAAGGCTGTTTTCACAGTGGCCAGTATATTAAAATATAATGTGGTAACCTTAACAATAAAAACATAATAATACAATCCATAGAAGCAATTTAAAATAGTTGCAGTAAACACAAATCTAAATTTTAATGTTTAATGTAGTTTAATTACAAATATTTATTTTATATATGTAGAATAGTAATTATTATCATTAAATTTAAAATAATACAGTAATCAGAAGCCCCAAAAATATACATTGCAATAACAAACTACTTACATTGAAACAAGAAATGTGTTTTAATTGTTTGAAACCTGTTGTGCAATAAGTATTTATATCATTCAGATATTGTGCTTTATATATCAAAAATTTAACTTTAAGTTGCTAAGTTTAAATAGCAATGGAGTTTTGAATACTATAGTTCTAATAACAACCTCCACATTTTTAGTAAACATTGTTTTGAATTTCACTTCAAATATGTTTCAAGTAAAAAGTAAATTCAGAAAATTATAACTTTAATCAATTCTCATACCAAATACAAATAAGGTTACCAAGATAGAAATAAAGATATCTGAACTTTTGTATGGAACCACACCCAAACTCATTAATATAATAAAATCCCATCATATCACAGGGATGTAACATTAAAGCATAAATTATAACAAAAGATTATTAAAACATAATCAACAAAGATCATAAACCTAATTGTAAGGTTATGGCAAATAACATTTGACTATCTAATAGTTTTGATTATTGTACTACTTAACAATTTTGTAGAACCGTTGGACAAAGTCTGTCAGATTGTAAACCTGACCTGGCCCGGTACCAAAATCCATGTTTATGTACTCATCTAAATTATTTGTGGAAGCTGAAAACAATATAATAAATTGTAATTTGGTATTAAAAAAAGCAAAAGAATAACTCTGTGATAGCATCACTGCATACTATTCCACCTCATTCATTCAATTCTGATTACCAAAACCTGGAAACATTGATTGCATAGTGTGATATAGGCCTTACCAATTAGAAAGAGTGACAACTGCTCTCTGTTAGACTACTAATGGTTTGATTGAAGGTAATAACCAACAAACAAAGAGGTAGGCAATGTAGAAATATTTGTTATTTTTCAATAAACACATATATAACATCTTAGTTGAATACATAACATGACAATTTAATCTGCAGTTGCTAGTTCAGTCAAACACTTGCAATTGAGACAAGTAATAGTACTATGAACACTTCATTATTGCTATTGGCAAATAACCATCACCCATCAGACAATTATAAAAAATTAACTTACTTGATGTGGCGATTGCTGGATATGGAGGTGGAGGTTTAATCCAGGATCCATCAGGCCTTTTCATATGCCGTCTATCAGAAGCAAAATATTGCATGAACTGTAATGCAGGCACTACTCGGAAGAATCTAAAATATATAAACATTTTGAGTCATGCTTAAACAATATTATAATCAATATACACAAATATTTTGTTACATTAAAGATTAGAGACTACATTTAAAGTTTTACCTGTGGAAGTCTGATTTTAAAACTTGATCAGTGCGAAAGGTTTCTGTGACATATTTATGGAAGAATGTTGGAAAAGGCAGCTCAGAGTCCAAGTCATAAACAAGGCAAGTTTTAATGTCCCACGAATATAAAAATATAACGTGATAATCCTGTAAAAAAAATTAAGAAGTGAAAATTATGTTTCATATTTCCCATGTTTTACATATTTTCAATTATGGAAGCCAGTGCATAGATACGTTGTGGACATTATACTATAGTAGCGAGCGTGACACAAATTTAGTACACACCCATATTACGAGGCGATCCTCCTCACGCCCAGCTCTTTGTTTCCATAACGGCACCGTGCGACATGGATTTGAAATAAAAACGACGTAGCATCTATCCAGCTCCTCGGGAACTCTTAAAGACACATCCTCACACAACTTCCACACATTCTCCTCGCTATAATACAGAGAAAGACAAACAAAAAAAAGATCACAACTATTCTGTTATAAAATCTCAAATTTTAACACAAAACAATTAATTATATTCTTACCAATAACACGACACATATGAGCAATCAGATTGCTTAGGAAACAGAGGTTTCAGGCCCTTATCATTTTTTTTATTATTTTCACTGTTACCGAGATGCACTTGAGAGTTGACCGACATTTTGACACTTATGAAATGTTTTGATTATGAATGTGATGACATGATTTTCAAACGATTTTATTTTTTTCCATAGAATAACTATAGATCTTTTCTTTATGACCTACCTATAATTTACATAACCATAAGGTATCTATAGCTATATTTTACTCTATGCCTACCCAACATAAATCAAACCATAGACTAGACATGAGTAAAATTTCTTGCGTGACAGAAAACGGAAAATTGGAAATGGGATTTATGAGTTGGTCCCATAGTGAACTGTGATTGATGTATATATATCGCAACAAAATAACTGTTCAAAGCCATCGTTTCCGATCAAGTACGTCAACACCTAATATCGGTATCCAAAAATTTTAATTTACATTTAATTCGATGTAGGTATATCTTTTGTATAATTATTTTGTATGTATAGTGTTAATATGCATCTAAAAATACAGGAATAAATAAGTTAAAATGATTAATTGGTTTCTATTTACGCCTGGTTCGTATATTTATTTTTAATTAATTCTGATAACTATGATTTATCACTGGTCGATAAATATATTGAAAATGGTGTAAGGACTAACGGCGAGCTTAATGCTTAATGCATAACAACATAATGCATAATGACAAACGAGCTAACGAGCTACTTGATGGTAAGTTCCAGTTAAGTAACCGTCACCCATGAACACCAGCAAGACCAAAGGGTCACTAAAGAGTTGTTGACCAGTAAATAAGAAAAAGGTAAGGAAAAAAGTACTAGCTCTCAAGCAGCCTGTCAAAACACGACGAGTCGTTTGGCGGCTAACTCATGCAGGAGGGTGGTAGCCAACCAGGCAGGCTTCACGGAAAGATAATAATACTAGTAATAATATTAATGACATAATAATAATATTGATAACATAATCCTTACGCGAAGACCTACCATCAATCAGGCTGGCTTCTGTCACCTCTTACGACACCCTGTTCTACCAGCGTGGGATTGAGGCCAGTGTTCTAGGCCGCCCCAATACGCCAGACCAATCATTCTTCCAGCTAACCATTGGCCTACGCAGACAAGCACAAACGAACGGTAGACGAATACTACACGCACAATATATTTATATAGTATATAATATATAATGAATATTTTATATATATAATGCCTGATAATGGGTACATATATTATTAACGTCTGAGGTAATACCCCTACTGATGGCGAAAACGTTAAAAAAGCAGACAGCTTTAATAATGAAAGACTTAGAAATAAATTCAGATCGGTGCAGCGAGATGCTAATGCGATCATGTTAATAAACATAAATATTGGATTTAGGATTTTAAGTAATCTGGAGACTGGAAACTTAAGAGAATATAAACAGGTAAAGTTATCAAATGTGCCATCGCTTATGCATAGGAAGCCACTTAAATTTCGAACGATCAGGAAACAAATATGGTCGTATTTATGTAGACAAAAGGCAAAGCAAACGGCAATATTTTTTATTTTTTTGTTTTAAACACATTGATGAGACGATTCTGTTTGTCGACAAAAAGCTTATTTTGAATAAGTGACTAACGAGCACACTTCACCATAATCGATACTAGGGAAAATAAGCGTTTGAACCAATTGATCCTTTGTTTCATTTGGAAGAAAGTTTTTGAGCCGATTGAGGGTAAATAGTGAAAGGGTAACGGTGCGAGTGACTTCACTAATCTGCGTATTCCAACAAACTGTTTTGTCAAGTAAGATACCGAAGCCATTAATCCTTATTTGATAAGGATCAGTACAGTCTTCAAATTTTAAAGGAGCAAATAGAGTCAACTATAATTAATACTTGAGCCATCTGGAATGGGCTATCTATAACAATTGCTTGGTACTTGTTTGATTTGATTTTGATGCCAAATTTTTGTGATCATATATTATTATGCTAAGATTGACCAAATCTTGGTTTACCGTTCGACGTATAGTTAAAATATTAAGGATCGGAAGACAGACCATCTATATGAAAAATTAATTAGGATTCAATCATCCGGCAGGATGTAGCCATAAATACCTGGCTTAAAAATATTAAATGACATAACTAACACTCTTAATCGAATTCGAATAGTGCTTTTGAAGTTCGAAATACTTCTTCACTGGAGTTCTTTCAAAGTATCATACGGCATACTATTAATAACTAATTAGCGTTACCATACGTAAAACAAAAATTCATAATTTTCCTAGAAAATTATAATTTAAAAATACTTGTAAGTTTTAATTATAAATTATTTATTAAAGTTATTAGCAACTCGTCTCGACTTCGCATGGGTGCAATTTAAGAATTAAGAAAATGAGGAAATATTAAGTAATATTTAGTTTACAAATATCTCATATCTCACTGGCGCTGGCTAGGCCTCATTTGTAGTCAGTCCATAGAAAAGGAATTTACGAAAATCCAACTAAATATTTAATTAAACAGAACTGTCGAGGTAAAGGTCACTTTTTATTGAGATTTTCATACAAATTATTATTAGAAATTCCGAGTTTTTTGGTGGGTTTTTTAAAAAATTTATGACACATATTTAGTTCTGACAAACATACCAAAATAATGTTATTATTAAATCTGTATGATGAACTTTGAATTTATTTTTGAATTAGACATATTTACTAAATAAAAGGACAAAATTAGCAGTACAATTTGGGTCATTTTAATATGATTCTATGTTGATCTTAGACCACAGACTCATATGATACTTGCCTTAGACTAAATATTTACGACTTAAAAACACGTATGTGTTTATTTGTATTTTTAATTTTTATTCTATGGTCGCGCATAAATTGGATTAGTTTTTTTCAATATCTGTGGTTCAAGGTTCATAATTTTTCGTCACAAAATCATTTGCATAGAGTACATTTTTATAAACTGGATTATTTGTTTGTAAAACATTTTACAGGTGTACTTGTGAAGAGGGCGGTGCGTAAACCTAGGTTTCGGCCGGGCTAACGTATCGTCCGGTTTGCTCATATTTGTAATTCTGATACGTTCTAATATAACCTTTTTTAAGTTTATTCTACGTCCTGGGTTTCATTAGGGACATTACTAATTGCTTCAAACAAGGATGACCCGTAAGTGTATTTTTGCAAATGTATAATATGTATATACAATGTTACTAATGAAATTAATATTATTCCGGTTGTATTTTCAGCAATATCCAAATAGATATCCTGGCATTATAGATTTTTCTAGAGCGTTGTCAAATTTGGGCAATGACATAGCCATACTGTTATTATTTCGTTGAGTTATGTAAAATGTATATTGTCTAACATTAATTGTAGAGGTGATTTAATTTTGATTCAGGATAATACACTTTAAACCTTACTTACATCATGAGCTTGCTTAAGGGGACTTAACGTAATTGGATTTTGCATTACAATAAAGCAGTTTTGCCATAACAAGCCAATTTTATTGTGAACTTGGCCTCGATTGGTTAAATCTTCAGAAATACAACATTATGAGGCATACATATATACAATCAGTTACAATTATTATCACTACAAGAGACTAATGTCTAGTTGTGTACTATTATCAAAAATGGATTAAAATTAATAATGTATTCCAGGAGGCAATCAGAGAGATTTAGCCAGAGCTAAAAACCAGAAAAAACAGCAAGAGCAGCAGAAAAAAAAGAATGCAAGTGAGAAGACTGGTATGTCTCTCACAGAAAGGAAGCATAGGTATGAAAATTAACACCAATGTAATATGTAACAATTTGTATATGAAAATTATTTTGTAGTAAAAGACAATAAAAAAATAACTACCTGTTTCATAAAATGATAACTTGATTATAGTTCAAAATTTTAATAATTAATTGTAGTGAATCTAATTTATGGTCCTAACTATGTATAATTATTTCAATGTTACATATTATGCACTATGTATTAACTATTTAATGTAATTATTTAACTATCATATTCCCAACTTCATGACCTGAGATTTAGTTAATAATAGTGATCTATTAACTCATTAATCAATGAAAATGATATAAAATGATGATAAAGATGAGTTATGAATACACTATATAACACATTTTTATTGAACTGTTTTAAGTAACCCCTATAAACTTTTACAACTTATATTCAAAATCTTTAACTGTTCAAATCAATTATTGAGCAGAAACATGAGACAAATTGATTTAAATCCAATTATATAATGTGCACCTACTAGTTAATGAAATAAAGAAATGAAAACATTAAATTTTTGTTGCATGCATTAAGTATAAATCTAGTTTTCAAATAGCTTTGTATTAGTTTAAAGGACATTTGTATCACCATGTCTGGCTGTGACTGTTCCTGTTATTGATTTCAAAGAATTGTAATGGTCACATCGCATTAAACTTCAATATGTATACAACATACATATTAATAAAAAATCCAATATCTTGTAATTTTAATCTTTTTAGAATCTTGTAATATGTTGTAGGATTATAGTAATAAATAAGGTAATATTTATTGATAGAGGGGATTATATTAGTTGCACATCTTCAGTAATAATTAAATGAAACAGCAGTGTCTACATTAAATATGCTTGACAATTTTAATTGACAAAAATTATTATTTTGCAATTTCAGTAAGATCATATTCTTTTTTTTAATTGCTATTTTTATAGAATATTAAATCAACATCACTTCCTATCAGCATATATTGATTTGAATATTTGTATTCTAATTATGATGGAATAGTCTGTTTTATAACACAAAAATGTATAGTTACGTTACCAAGTTATAGTTTAGTTATCCAATGAAATTCAATATGCAATGACTATTTCAGAGATGCCGAATTAATGAGAGAGAAGCAAAGAAAAAAGGAGGAGCAATCTTCATCCAATCAAAAGCAGGCTGTCAATTAATAAAGTATTACATATTATTATATATTATCATATAGATTTAACAGTGAAAATGGGATTTACCATTGTGTTAAAATTCAAGTGATATCATAGTATACTATCATGAATATTTTCAAATCAACCTTGAAAATGTAGTAATGACTAATATTTACCAGATATAAGCATTGTTCAGAATTTTCTTTATTGATATTGTGGTATTAAAATGACCAATAGCTGTTTCATCCACAGCTGTTCAATGAAACTACACACATACAATACATTGTGACTTATTGTGATTTATAATTCAAAAAATTTAGCATTTAAAAGGCTTCATTTGATTAAATAGATTTTATATGTATTGCTAAACCCTCTGCTATGTATTTTTATACAATAAAAATATGAAAATATAAACTGTTTAATTTGATTAGTACTTGACCATTTTTTTTAAAGAGAATAACAAACTTCCCCTGTATCTCGAATCTAACATGTTTGTATCTTTTTTTTCATCACTTTATCAAAACCTCCATTTCCTGTTGCACATATCTGGTAAATCATAATATAACTGGAAGAAGAGTTATTAGGGTCATTTTAATTAATTTGTCATACGACCTTGGAGGAATGTGTTGCGCGATCATCGGCGATGTTTTATCCTTCATACATTGAACACTTATGTGAATATCAAATAATATTACTAGTCATCTTTATAACGGAAAAGAAGGTATGTGATGTCATTAAATGATATAAAAATATTTTCTCTTGCTTGTTAATTATTCTGATACCCTAAAATTTATCGGTAGTAAAGATGTCAATAAAAAGGCTCACAAAGTACAGGTGTAAACACTGAATGGCGCTTGGTAAAAAAATTATACAAAACTTACATAAATATCAACTAGGCAATGACAAGTTAATTCTTTTATTTATTGCCCTAAATGTACAAATGATTAAATAGTTACAATGCATAGTATCTTCAATGAGTTATTTAGGGTAATGTCCGGTTTCATTCGCTACAACTCATACTTGTTCCACTGCTGAACTTGGGTCACGTCTCATAATGAGAGGGGTTAAGGCCATAGTCTGCTACGCTGGTCAAGCGCGGGTTGGCAGACTTCACACACCTTTGACAACAATATGGGGAACTTACAGGTATACAGGCTACCTCACGATGTTGTCCTTCACCAAAGCAAGTGATAATTAATTTGTAATACGTACATAATAAGAGGTGCGTTAGGATTCGAACTCGAGTTACCGTTAACATAGTAATCATAGAACGTTTTACGACGATAGTACAAGATATTGTACCAATAGGTACAAAAACTTGAAACGATAATACATATAGTACAGTAGATATAATTAATTTATCAATGTTATCACAAATTAATATAACAACTTACAATTAAACAAAGAAATATAAGTAATTACTGCCAATGATAACAGATAACTTTGTTCTTAAAATAAAAACGAGCATCGATATAGGTATTTAACTAATACAATAATAATTGTACCAACTCATAACGACATAGGTAACAAATTTGTAACTTGTACCTACCTATTTTGAATTATTATTGGCAACATTGAAAAAGACCCAATACAATGGATTGGTTATTTATCACACAATGCAGATCAGTTGTCATAGATGATACACATATAGTTATTGTAGCAAAATGATGCGTTGCGGCTTTGCGCACTTAAATTTTTTTACATGGGGTTCCACGAAATCTCGATCGTAGGACGTAAAGAATCAGTACAATATAGTGCCTTTAGAAGAATGGGAACGAACCAAAAACTCGCAGATTCTTGTAATCGTAATAAAGCATGATAGATGCCAAGTTTAAACATGACAATTTATGAACACCGCATACGCTTAATTACGACGACCTCTTCATACGACCTGGCTCTTAAAGCGTAATCATTAAGAAAAATACGGTTTAATCAATAAGTCGAGTCGAATAAATGACAGTCGAGTACGTTTGTTTATCACATGGGACCATCATTTGGTTATTTTGCCAAATAAGTTGCCAATTTACACAGTTTACTTGGACGGTACTACTAATTTTGAGGAAGATGTTAATAGAAGTAGCAACCTTCCTATTCGAG
>PDGT01000045.1:1610935-1679442 GCA_003671415.1 Megathymus violae
TATATATATTTTGTATCTGTGATGCTTACAATTATAAATTAAGTATGGTAAAATAATGATACTTTTAGTAAAAAACAATATCAATTATTTAGCCTTACTATTAGACAAAATATGATAAATGAAAAGTTGTCTATTATTTGTGTCTAAACATTTCCATTCAGTAGACATCTTTTTTCAAATGCCTCTCTTTGACTATATAGTTCTGCAGCAAGACTTTGAATGAAAGGGTGATTAAATTTTCCATTTGTTGCTGCGAAGAATTCTTCTAACTTTTTTGGTGAATTTTCTCTTTTCTCATACTCAAATGCTTGTAAGATCATATCATATCTGTCAAGATCTTTTGCAAACTTGGCTTCAGCTGAACTTTGATTTGCATATTCCTGGAAAACAATAAAATAATGTCTGTAAGAACCTTATGGTCAAAAAATTTAAAGTATAGAAAGTATTGGAAGATAATATGTAGAACTTTCATTGTCTTTAATTTACATAAATTACTACAACTAGGATATCCAATTACCTTGATTTCAATATTGTTATTTGTTTCTAGGAAATTAATAGTAGAATATACATACATAGACATACATACAATGTGATTTTTTAAGAATTTAAAGTATTTTTTATAACATCTCAGCTTACTATATAAATTCCATCATCATCATTTTGTAAAGAATCTTAACTAATAAAGAGAGAATACATAAGGTGAAGAAGTGACAAAGGAAATTCTTCTTTATTTATTTTAAAATTATGATATTTTATTAATTATAGATTGCGGGTTTATTTTATCTGTAACTAGCGGCCAGCCTACACTATGTTTTGGTTGAATAATTAATTATGTGTATGAATATTTATGATACATAGTCTATGTCCAACCAGAACAAGGTGACTTTCAAATAGTAAAAAAAATTCAAATAGGTCCCATGATTCCAAAGATTACCCTTTACATATACAACATCTCCCAAGTCACACACTTTTTTTACAATATTAGTATGGATTGCAAAAACAAGAGGTATTTGAATATGTTTTTTTAGTATTGCTGACACATATAGAACTCCCGAGATTAATAGTCAGTCAGACAGGGCAATAGCAGTTTACTATCTATGCACTTAGATATTTTAAATTATTCAATTTTAAATGCAGTACCTTGTAAAGCTCATACATTCGGTTTCCAGCAATACCAGTAAGTTCAGCAATTGTCTTCATTGCCTCATCCTCTCTTCTATGCTTTTCTTCTGGTGAAACTCCACAGTGAGGTGTTAAGTCACCGACAATACACTCAGCAAGGTCATGGACTAATGCTGAAAATTAAAATAATACTTTGTTAATTTTAATGTAATTAGCATATTACACTAAGTTTCTAATTGAAAAGGTGTTGATTATTTGTGTCAGTCTAAAATTGCCATTGAAAAATGATGAGAATTGTAATTTACTTTAGTACAGGTTTTTTAATGCTGCAAGTCTGATAGTAACTAGTCTTCAAGATCAAATTTTCATACAGGATTACATGCAAACTAGCAAAATGACATATTGTTAGGTTAGTGATTAATAAATTTATTTTGATTCTTTTCAACCATTGCTTAAAAATTAATTAGTAGGAGAATCAATATACCAATTTCAAGACATCTAAAACGATTCAGTTGTGTTGCATTGTTTTCTTCTGTAAGCAGGAAAGTCATCATTCCCATGCGATACATATGACCAGCAATACTTTCGCATTCATTTATATCGCATAATACCCAACCTGTTCTTTTTTCATGCTGAAATTAAATATAATTATGTTACATTTCCACCAACTGTCCATAATATTACAATTTATTACTTTTGCGACATGAGAAATACGAACCTTCAAACGCCCGACTAGTTCCAAAAACTCAAGAATTTTCCGATTGTCACTAGCCATTGCCATTATACGTGAAAAGTTGTTCTTAGTTAAACCTTTTGTTTGCTTTTGCGTGTTAAGTATAAGTTATTAAATATATCTAACTATCATAAATGTTTGAATTTAATCTATGAATTTTATAATCAATTCAGCTGATAACTGATATATGTACTTATGTACACTATAACCTATCACCACGGAACTGTCACACCTGTCACAGATGGCATCCAGACAAGTCAAAATGTCACCAACGGGCAAATGACAACTTGACTGTTATGACTTGGTGGTTACGGACTTCATGGTTACGGTAGGTACTTCAATATTAACTGTCATAGTCATCACAGATTAGAGATGGACTGGACTATAGAATTTTGTAATACATAAGGAGATACAGGAATGGCTGAAATACTCATACAGAAACTAGCTGATCCAGCAAACGTTGTTTTTCCATATAAATTATTAATTATATATATCGCTAATTATAATAATTTTACTAAAAATCAATATCAATGCCTTAACGCAATAGAGTGTACAATATTTTTTGTTATCCCATCTTTAGCTAACACAAACAAACTGGATCGTTTGCCCATTCGATAGCATGCCACTTATATTATTGAATTACTAATATCCTATTAAAAATAGAGGTTGATGGTAGAAGGGTGAAAATTTAGGGTTGTATGTATTTTTAATGCCACATCATAAAAAAATAAAATTAGGTATCCTTTTCACTTCGGGGTATAAAAAATAGATAACAACCTATTCTCAGATCTACTGAATATACATGTAAAATTTCATCAAAATCGGTCAAGCCGTTTCGGAGGAGTATGGTAACTAAAACTGTGACACGAGAATTTTATATATTAGATTATTGGCTTAGCCAAACATAAGTCATAATGTGCTATATTACGATACAGTTTTTTTATGATGTTTTATTTTCGATATAAATAAGTTGTTTCTGATAAAAGATAAATCTTAATTTTAAGAAATTCTGTGAATTAAACAATGCGTTAAATGTGTAGATGCTGTGCAATAATTCAAAAACATGTTTATTACAATATCGACGAAAGAAAACGGAAAAGTTGTAATCGACGCCTATAGTAAAAATATTTTCTTTACACTATTGTTAGTCAGTTTTGTTTCTGCATCGAATCATCCGGGTCTCGTAGCTCTAGGATGAGCAACAAAAATTTTAGGATTTTCAGTTACAATCTTCAGTCTCATATTTTCCTACCAAGAAACGGGGTACCTAATAAAAAATTCAGTGGTTTCTAGTTGTTTTCAATTGCGCTTAATTGCTGCCCGTAAAAAAATCATAATATAAAAGTTACTTTTATACACACAATGGTTTAAGCGTAGTACGGGTTACGACCTTTTTGCTTCTCGACATTTTGTCACATTTGAAAAATAGTCTAGCTTAACTACACTTCAAAAATGCTTTATAACTTTGCCGACATACAGATATTGCCTTTTGTCGATGCCGACGTCGTCGATTGAAAGGTCAATATAGTTTTGGTTATCAAAATAATTTTGGTGTTTTAACTGGTGCGACTCTAAACACTGAACCGTATTTCTCTAAAATACATATCAGTCTCAAAAAAATCTACCTTGACGAAGTTGGTCGAGAAACAAGCTATTCCAAGACGATTTGCCGATGAATATTTGAAGTTAAAAGCCAGTACTAAGATAGCCTATTGATTACCCGACATTGACGTAGAAGACGATGTTTAATGTTTTTTCTTTGGTTTTAACTTTTTTTCGTAAAAAAAAAAATATTTAATTAAGAGAAAAAAGATCATTTAAATTTTGTGCTAAAGTAGACATTTTTCTGTTTATAAACCAATTTTATTAATAAAATTTAAGGCGATTTATTTCCACGAATTTTCTTTTTTTATTCACTCCTTAGTCCTTTTGGTTTCTTATTATAAAAAATGAAATAATAAAGTCAGTATTGACGACGATAAAATAGTTATATATTACATTTGTAACGTTTATACGGTTTGCATAGATTTAATCTGGTAAGACCATTTTAACATTCTATAAAATAAATAAATTAATGACTAATGACTCTTCATACATTTGAAGCTGCAGTAACAACTTTCTTCTTGCTTGTATAAAATTTACAGAAGGGCGTAACCAACACAAACTACCTTCAAATAGAACTTAAAGTTATGTTTGCGTAAATAAGTATAACTAGCAATTTTTTATTAATATTGCTGTCCAAAAATCGTTGTCTTAATGCTTATGGAACAAAAGTTATGATTTTTTTATCTTTTACATTCAAAAGTTTTTGGGCTCTCCTGAACAATTTAATTTAAATTTTGGCATTTACGACCTTCTTGTTTTCTTCCACCAATATGTATATTAACTATTCGGCATAAATTCATTAAAAATCATATAAATATGTAACTAGTTTTACATTAAACACATTTTTTTTAATAAAAATAGTGCCTACACTCTAAATTTAATAAAACATAAAGAGAGTTCTTCTTTGTATTACAAAAAAAACGAATAATAATTGATTTGGGTGTTGTTATTGTTTGTGCACGTAAGAATATTCTCGTACCCAAGCGATGATTGGTTATTAGTATATAGTATTAGAAATATTTCATCAGTTAGCATACCAACTATTATTTATTATTAATATTGTACTTAAGTACATATATTATATATTGTAGTACATACATTAAGTTTGTACCTATGAAATTGCCGTTGTATATGCAAAAAGTTGAGTTAATATCTTTTTAATTCTAATAATCAAAGTATTAATTCACTCATGCTATGGATATATCTTTACCCGCGTAGTGACTATTTATTTAGACATTTTTAAGAAGTTACATAGACGAGAGGTAACAAACTTTGAAAGGCTTTTGTATTTATGGAAAAAATATAAGCCGATGGACGGCGTAGCTTCCATTTCTAGCGCTCGTAAGTTTACAATCTATTATGCAGTATGGTGTTGCATGTTGTCATACACGGGCTTTGGGTACGTGTAACTAAAGTTAGTTTAAGATTTGTGAGATTCTGCATCACTGTCTGCAGGTCCTTACAGTAACATCCGCAGTAATTCTCGTGCTGTTTGGTAAAAACAGTGATGAATTAAGGCAACTGGTAGGTTACCAGTGATCATCACTTTTTCAAGGGTACGGCATTGCTCATGTCCTGAACCAGGGTCGAGCCACCGTGATGAGCGCTTACGATAGTGGTGAATTTCTTTTTCATATCTTATTTTTCACCTTTAGATTAATCCTTCAACCTATTTTAATGAAAAAATACCAAGCGTATTTTTTTAATTTAAGTGGGACCAAACAGCAAGTATACGCAGTCAGACAAAAATATAATTTTCTAAATAGGTAATTAAATGACGGAGTTCGGAGGTAACAACAAAAATACAAATTAGATGAGAACTTCCACAGTTTTTAAAACCTGTGAAAAAGAACCAATCTTTTCATCGCAAATGACAATATGATTCACGATCCCTTCGTTTTTGTATCAGCAAGCAATGCAACGCATGCTTCAACGCGTTCGTCGTACTGGCGATCATTTAGTCCGTGTGGCACCCCATTGTGAAGTTTTTTTTTTACTTTGTCAGTTTGACGCAAACTGATCAATATTGTTATGCCACAATACGGTAACAATACGGTTGCTGCTAACTGAGCCGTAGATTTGGTATCATTATCTTCCACGATCAGAAGCGTTCAAACCAAATACGTCGTGCGTTCGTTTGTACGAGTATGCTCTGTATACATCACTAATATAGCGTGCCGTTTGCGCCGCATGGCTACTACGGTAGAACTCGTATTCCATAATTATTCGCATGTTTTTAGCCAAGCATAAATTATTTAAATTTCTAATGGCCAGTAATACGAATATAGAACGGCAACTTCATACGTGTTATGTTTTTCGCTTATTTACCCTGCATCCATATTTTCGCCGGTACTTGAATTGGTTACTACCGGTACTAATACTCGAAAGGATTTGATTTTCCTAGGAACCTTTGAGGTATACCAATATGACTGGTATGGTTGTAAAATTTTAATCTCTGAACCATTAATCAATTTATTTATTTTTCCTGCGGTGTGGAATAACATTACACAGCGACCGGAATTATATTTTCATATATATCCGTACTCATACTATATTCTTGTCATAACGTGTAATAATTAAATAAATTATATAGTAGGTGCTTAGTTTTTATTTGATGAAAAAGATAAATATGGTTTTGTTTTTTTCAGTCGTCAGATTCAGGCGATGTATTTAAAAAAAGTAGATATACAATATAATTGAAGTTATTTTAAATAAGGAAGTATAGATCCTTGGTATATTATCATTTATATTTGTTTATGGTATATTATGAATTTATATCATTAGATACTATTTATTCATGAGTGGCAAGGCAAATGAAATAAAATGGACACCATTTATGCAGTATGTACAGACTGTAAATCCAGACTGAAAGCCATTGGGGATCAGCGTTAGAAGAATCTAAACGAAAATAATAAAACCTCACAAGAAATGTATGTTTATATGCATGTAAAATTATTTTTATTTAAAGACAAAAAAATATTTTACTTTATTGTGTAATTTTTTATCACTGTTGAACAAATCTTCATATTATGATGTAAAACTTTTTTGTTTCTTTGTTCAGTTATTATAAAAGCGTGTGTTTTTAACGTTAAATTTATTTAGATTTTAAGATCTATTGTGTATTAGTATTTTATGAATATTCTGAACACTCAAGGCAAACTATTCTTCACTACTTATTATACTCAATAAATGATTGTAAAATTTTCTTTTAATTATAAAATTTTAAACACGACGTTTTTAGCCGCTGTTTTAATGTTGTTCAGTAATAACAGTGGAAAAAACAATCACGATATAATTCTATACAGAAATATTTATTTTATTTATAGTCGACAACGGGTTTAGGATAGTATGTGACAGATAATTATTTTATATAATTTTATTATTAGGAAAAAATAAATTAATCACATATATTTCTAAATGTACGTAGGTAGGTACGTACGTCTTTTGTTTCAAAGTGAGTGCGTACGGTCTGATTTATATGATCAATGGGGAGGTTGTGGTGCATACTATGAATTGTAATGGTTCTCGATATACCGCTACGTGAATTTAAATTCCATGCCGACATGACGCTACCAGTGAAAATGTGGGAGTCTTCGCTATCGGTCCGCTATTGGATTTAGCGTCAAAATGAATATTCTATTTAGTTTGAAACCTTGCAAAATTTTATCAAGTGAGGGCAACAGAATCAGTTTTGCAGTTGTAGTCAATTTACTGATCAGTGAAAGCTTTTGGAATGTTTCTGCTGTTGTTCCTTGTTTGTTCAGGTTTGTATTTGTTTGTTTGCAAAGAAGATGTTATATTAGCAATTTTCCTGGAGGTTATTGATACAATTTTGAATGAATAACGGAGTGCTTGCTATATAAATAGTGTTTGCTTTGTTTTGCTGATTGATTTTTATTTTAAAGTTTGTGTTGGTCTATGAGTAATAATTATTTTGAGAACAATTAATCTAATCTGTTTGTGATACCTCACTCTATGAAATGGATTTAGCAGTTTTTTAGTTTTTGTAGTTCACGGATACAAATATAGGACTTAACAGAGTAAAAATATTAACCAATTAATAGTTTTAGAATGACTACTTTCTAAATAAGAATGTAGACAAGCCTCGGTTCATTCTGACTAATTCGACATTTAAAAATAATAACTTTGAAAAAAAACGAAATAAAGAACCTTTTCTTAATAGAGTACTGTTTTACGTTAATTTTGCTTTCCATATTTCATTTGATAGTGCGCTTGGGTAGCTTGGATACGATTCCAGCCAACCTCTATTAATTTTGAAGTACATAATAGAAATAAATTATCACATCTCTCGTTTTAGCAGAACATCGTCAGGATATGTGCATTTGACCAGTTTATGAAATTTTAATCTAACAGTGGAATCATCCATTCTAATTTAGGATAAGCTTAGGCATTACATTAAATTTTTTTTTGGTTAATCCAAAATATGTCAAAACATAAATAATGGATTTATTTTAAAGATTCTCCAATGTTTAAATCAAAAGAAAAACAGTGTATCTGTGTTATTTTGCACCTCCTTATTGCTTTTGCAAATTCATATAATTCATGTTTCAAGTTTAAACATTTTTACAAGTTACAATTCAGTAGGTACCTACTATCAACCTGCAAATTACTTTAACGTTTACAAATTTTAGTACAGTTATAAATATTAATTTGTGAATAGATTCATTGGAACACAAGTTAAATTTTCAAACTTATCCTGTTGATAATTTTGATGAGTGATTTGAGCAGAGCAAAAATAATTCCTTTGTGATTGGTACCTTATTATAAATGTTAAAATTTTTAAGAATATCTTAAATCTTTATAATCTTTCTAGTTGCCTTGAAGCAATACTAGGGTGCGTTTGGAGATTAAACGCATTTTTCGGTATTTGTTAACATCAAAATTTTGTTAAAGCCCCCTAAATATTTTCAGATATTTAGTATGGCGAAAACTATGTATATTATTTCTATTAAAACTATGGGTTTTACTTTCACTGTTTCGTTAGTCACAACGCGTATTTTCGACTTTTAAACCTATTAAATAAAAGGCCGACGGAACTTTCTTTGAAAGTCAAATCACAGATATGAATCTCAATTGCATTTATATGGTAGTCACTGGTATGGTATGACATGTGACTACTAAAACAAAACTTACAACCGGATGTTTTCTACTAAATACGTTAGTTAGTATGTATCTATGTCTTTGTACGTTTTTTACGGCATGGAAAGAATACCACGCGTCTATTTACGTGGTTTAGACGCCTACAGATTAATAAATGTAATTATAGAATTGCAATTTGAAGTAATACTTATATTTTGTGAATTTCGAAAAGCTTTTTTAATGTCTGTGTCTAAGAAAAAGTTAAAGAGCTTTGTATGATTACTTAGTTCAATTCATAATTTTGTTATTGCTGCGCTCGGGTCTGATACCATGCTGCGACGAGTAAAGGTTCACAGCACTGGCCAAGTGCGGATTAGTAGACTTCACACACCTCTGAGAATGTTAGGTGCACTAGCTGGTAAAGTAAAAATAAAAGTGAAGTAACTGGTAAAGTCTGATGCGCATATAACTTTGAAAAACCAAAAACGCATATGGGATTCCAACCCGGGCTCCAGATGCAGGACATCGATGTTCAAACTGCTTGGCTTTGCCTGCTGAAACGAACAATGGTACATGTAACTTAAAAATTCTTTTTATGTCAATAGCTGCCAAACGAGTAGATTGGCAACTAGATGGTCAGTGGTAACCACCGCACATGCATGTCAGCAACACCAAAGGCTTTACCAACAAATTTTGATCAAATTGGACGTGTGTTAATAATGTCTATTGAAAAAATCGTCATCTCATCCACTGCCATTTTTTAGCTGAATTATATGCTTTACAATTGACAGACTAGTCCTAGTTTATTAATGTCTTTATGAAAATAAGGTCATATTTTCACAATTAAACAATTAATAAAAGGACGGTTTTTGCCTATATACGATTATTTAGTACGGACTGGATTTTGTTGGATGTTGTTATTTTTAAATAAATAATAATGTATATTTATTATGTGTAGCGTAGTGTCACTAAAGCCAACTTTAAAATATTACTGCAGGTCTAGCTATAAAATGGGACGCGCCTATCCCCTACGATCCTGTATGGTTCGCGAGTGTCCAGACCCATGCCCCAGTACCCGCGCCTAACGAGACCCGACTGTGGGGATGGGTGTACGAACGAGATGTTGAATTTAGACTTTTTACCAGGTATGTTTTTAATAAATGAACGACAAACTAGCAGACAGACAGACCTGGTCGTATGTAGTGTTGACCAGCTCCAGAGAAACATGAGGAGTCTACCTCACGCGTTGCCAATCAAGACAAAAAAGCAGGCTCACTTATCACGTATATACTGGGTCTAACAGTACAATTGAAATATGTTTTTTTACGCTAGTGTACAGGTGTTTGGTAGCTATCATCTTAGGCTATCTAATCAGACTCTGGATTGTACTGAGCAGTAGTAGCTGTAGGAGCCCAACAGCCTCTATCAAGATAGATCTGGTGCTATTGTTCTTCAGCTAGTTTGCAAGATATTAGGAGATAGATAGATTCTATAGGGTATCAGAAGAAAATAAGTTTGGCTTACATTCGAAGATGGATTGAACCCCTTACACTCCAAGTCAGTTTAGGATCAAACTTAAATATCATAATTAGTTTTCAAAGATATTGTATTTTTTGAAGTACATAAAGTTAATTTTGTAGATACTATTGCCCAATCAAAGCATTTTTAAATGTTTGCCTGTATGTTATGTCTGTATGTTTATGTGGGTTAATCTTCTTATTGGGTATACCAATTTTAATGAGGCTTCTTTAGAAGGTAGAGGACTTTTACACACTTTATCTTAGAATCGTTAATTCAGAATACAATGAAACTGTAAATTTTTAATGTAGTATGTGAAGATGAGTTCGTGTGCATTCTCTAGATTACAACCTTAACAAACGAAACAATTGGCTATTCTTTTATTCGTATGAAAAATCTTTGACCTTGCTTATGAAGTGACATCCATGTTGTTAGTAACTAATAACTATGTTCTTCATATTCATCGCTTAAGTGTAATATTGGTTTCAATCCATTAGCAGTCCATTGTAAAGCACGGGTCTTTCATTGCGATTGCAAATGCTTGGTGCATGTTCCACCATGCTGCTCCGGAGCGGTTTGCTAAAACTCAGTTTGCAGCAGTTTTTATGCTGCCTGAATTTCTCAAATATAGCCTAATCGCTTATTTTACAATATATCAACCATGCCGGACGGTTTTTGTGCCCTCTTAAATCATTTCGGGATATTAAAGTATACAGCCGTAATATTATAAGCGGTTTGAAATATTAAGGGAATAATAGTAACTTTTTATTTCATAAATAATGTATAGTTATCTCAGAGAAATTATGTAGATATGCTACAAATACAGAAAGGTATTCTGTAATACAACGAAGAATAGCGCTTCAATTGAAATATTTATTACGGGAGGTCTCGAAGTAGCACGCTTATTTGAACAGGTTTTATCCAGTAAGTAATATATTAAGTAGTTTTTATTACTTAACAACAAACGAACAAAATCCTCTTTATTGTACACCAAAAAGTAGTATATAGATAGTTTAGATACAATATTTGGTACAACAGGCGGACTTATCGCTTAATTAGCATCTCTTCCAGACAACCTATTGAGCTGATAAAGTAGATGGAGTAATGAGACAGACAGGGTAGGGGTGCACAATTATGAAAAATAGTTATATTTGTTTACTTTGTCAGTAGATAGCGTAATTCCAAAATTTAAGAGATAAGGTGTAAGTATTGATAAGAAGGGATATAGTGGTATTAAGAAAAAAGATAGTAGAAAACTAATGGTAATCATATTGAAAGATAATGCTCCTTCACTAGTCGCACTAGCACGTCGGATTGTAACGGGTAAGGAGTTCCATAGTCGCACAGCCACTGCGGTGAAGGATTGACCATAGACAGATAAATATCTGGATGGGACTAAGAGAGAAAGATTATCATTAGAGCGTAGATAACGATCACAATGAGAAATAAAAACGTAGATATTGAATATTTTTCAAATAATTTTAAACGTTTTCCTGGACAATTTTCGTTAAATTCTTGTCTTTTTTACAGGAGAAATCCTTATGAGTACCAAGTTATCAAGATAAATGATTCATTATCTTTTCAAGACTCGTATTTTAATTTTCAAAACAAGGTGAAAGTTCTTGCACATGGGTGGCTGAATCGTGGTGATGGTCCAATGCCAGAATCGATTAAAGAAGGTATAGTAGAGTGTGTCACAAACTTTATTTTTATGGATCAAAGATTGTAAGTTTGTTATATCGACCAAAGAAATTGTTGTCGTGTAAATTCATTCATTCATAAAGCTCCGTAGAGTTAAAATATCATGAAATTTATTTGTACACAACATACAAAATGATATTAAATAATTCGCATTACCTTATTTAAGGTCTATTTTACTAATTTGTTTCCAATGAGTATCACGTAGCTCATTTTCTATAGCGAAAAAAAGAAAATCTCGGGTATTTTGCTAACATTTTTGTAATTGAATCATTTCAAAATTAATGCAAACGGAAATAAACTCTTTTGATTCTAATATTTATTTATACTAACTGTGTATCCGTTTCTGTATTTATTTAATATACCTCGCCATACACATTCTTTGATCCATCACCTTTAAATAATTTATACAAAATATACGTATACACAAAACATTGGAATCAAAAGCTTTTGGACAGTAAATTGTCTGTAAACTTTATATTATTAGAGTGTATCACTATTGGATTTTATTAATTTAACTGGATATATGTCCTTACACATTTCAATGTAATTAAATATTAAAGTTGTAAATAAGGAAGATAAAGTCTGATTTTTAAATCTTAGTCAAATGATAAGCACGTCGTGATCGTGACGTTTTACTATTGTAAGCATTGAAAAATTTGCTGTCTATTATTGCAAAAGAATATAGAAGGTAATATTTCAATATTAAATATAATAATACATACTGCACTACGAGGCCTAGTTATCTACACTTATTTTTTTTTTATTAAACTTTATTTTTAACATTTTTATATTTTAATTTAAAATAAGTATAAATTAATTATTGTTATATAATGTAATATTTAACTCAGCTGATTCAGATACGCTCAGTTGGTAAAGATCTTGCCCGCCGAGCATGTTCCGGTTGTTTGTGATGTCAGACTTGTTTCGGTTTATCACCTGTTACAATGTTATCTTTTCATAGGTTGCATTATTTTCGGAGATATATTACTTATAATTTAAAGCGTTAAATAAGTACAGATTATAATATGATTTAAATTATTTAAAACATTAAATTAACACAAAGAAATTGATATACATATAAATTCTATACTAATTATATATTATGTTTTATCTCTTCTTATATGAATAATAAAGCCGTTTATATCCTAAAAACCCGTTCAGTCACTGCACATCATGCACACAGAGTGCTCTTTTCGTTTAAATACAGATAGCAATGTTTAAATTCTAACTTCTCCTACAAATTGTAATCTTTTTGTCGGACATCCTACGTCCGAAAACATTACACTATATTCTTTTTAATTAATTAATTGTGATCGTAAAGGTGTTTTTACTTATAATTAATATCATAATTATTAATATAAAGGTGGTCGAATTATTCCACCCTTCCCTTCTAACTGGACGTAGGATTGGAAAGTGGAAAGTGCAATAATTCTCCACTATAATTTAAAAAATACTTATAGCACGTAAGTCAGATCATGCGTGTTTGATTTTTGAGCAGACAACCAAGCTGTTAGTTGGTGAACATTATCATTGCGGTCCATGGGTATTTGTATCATTAAACATTTGACAATTTATTTTAAAAGGGTGTAGTTAATCCATCAGATTCTAAACCTCATCATTACGTACGACAACAGTCGTGTTTAAGTTAGCTCTGCGACCTTAAACGGAGATAACCGTCTTCCATTGACTCATTCGTTGGTAACACTGGATAGACCTTTTGATCATTTCCGTCCACTTATGCCCCGAAAGTTCATATGCCATATCAATAATTAAAAAAAACGCAAGTACAATCCGGACAATAATCTTAACTATATTTTTTCTTGTTTTTGCCATAGCTTATCTCAACGTCAGCGATATTAACATAATTGTTGTTGACTGGAGTACCGCAGCCAACGTGAATTATATTCTAGCTAGCTACAATGTAGCTATGGTTGGTCATTTACTTACTGAGTTTCTCAACTTCTTAAGTGCTGAGGGAGTGTCTATGGATGACGTACATCTTATTGGACACAGTCTCGGGGCTCACGTGGTGGGCATCGCCGGCGCTTATGTCAAGAGCGGACCTATTGATACAATAACAGGTAAGAAAAATAATTCAAATGTCTATGATTGTTATATTTATATACATACCTATTTCTATACTGCAGTTTGTAGACGATAAGTAAAAGTTGTAATAAAGTTTCTTGCTCATTGAACACAAAACAGCAAGAGTATTCACATAGTTATAAGATTCGGGTAGTGAATATACTTCTTATAATAACTAGTAGTTTAATAATTGAATTGTATCTGAATTCATTATGTCTCATGAAATCGAAGCAAGCGTCCGATCGGTACAATCGCACGCAGTAGCCCAAAAAGGAGATTAATTGCGATTGTGCATTAAAATAAAAAAACAAATTACTATTTTATTTTCATGCAGTAAGTACCTAATTAATAAATTAAGCAAATTCTGAAGTAATGAACAAAATACTTCGCCTTGCCTTAACACAATCTTGTTTTTTTATTTGAAATGTTCGGGTGCATCTTTATACTATTTGATGTGTGTGTGTGTTATTAAATATATTTCACTTTGTGTATTGATTTGATTAGGATTTCATTTTTAACTTTGTTCTCCTGAAAAAATTCCTCCTTTCCTCAAATCCAACCGAAATTTGCAATCAATCTCAGTTATCCTAAGAGCCGCAGCGCGTCTGTGCACTTGTTTCGATTTGAAGAATTGGAAATCAGTGTTACAGATTCGAATTTGATCTAGTCAGCCGTTAGCTCCCGGTGTTAAAATAAAGACTTAACGCGAGATCTAATAGAAAACTATTTAATTTCAAACTGTTTTCGAAAGTAAGCCAGGAGATTAGTTTTATATTGTTGGCTTAGTAATACCAAGAATTTTCACTTTAGTTCAAGTACTATTACAATTTATTAAAATACAAACATGTGTTTACAGTTTAAGTGGTAGTACAAAGCTCTTCAAATAAAATAAGACAGTTGCTATTATTCAACGCTGCGAAAGATAGAGTCAGCGGAGTGAAGCTGCATTGTCGTCAGGAATTCTCGGGTTACGCCATTGTAACTGTCGTTATATGTATGTGTTTTTGCAATGTTTAAATAATTAATTGATCTCAGCTTACCTTGTATAATCGTTTCTAGTCTGTTTGCATATAAGATTTGTTTACTCAAGACGGTGTTTCGTGTGTTAGACTAATTCTTTTTTTTATTTGAAAGTTATTATTATAAACCGAAATTATACAGATATCTAATTAGAATAACGGTTAAATCTTATACACAAAAAAAAGTATACAGTTTTATTACTTGGATGTATCATTGCTATTTTATGAGTATTATTTCAAATTTGAATTTTATATTATAACAAAGCTAAAGATGCGAAGTGACTTTATAATTTAAATATATAACACATCAAGGTAGACGTGCAAGCTTAGTAAATATAAAATTGTTAGGTATCCTTATCGAATGATCTATCGACGCGAAACGGCTACAGGTAAGGGTTTAACACTTTGACAGTGGGTGCCTTCTGTGCCGATAAACCATCTACTTAGTGATCATTTTGAAAAATTCATGTTTAAGAGGGTAAAATAAGAAATTACAGGTTTTCTGACAGTTCATTAGTTTTAATGTCAAATTATGAGACTTGTCTAAGATTTATTCTTTCTATTTCAGTTTAATGTTAAAAGCAAAGTCTAACCAGACACCTGTTTTAGGTTATCTATAAATGCGACATGTTAGTGATTGAAACAGGGAATGGGATTTGCTTAGAATTTTTGAAGATATACCCGCTACAAAATATGAATGTTTCATCATTTTTCATGATTAATTCCCAAAGAGTATGAAAAAGGAGATGAAACTTTTTTCAAACTTCCACGATAACTACTAAATTTAGAGATGTCATTTTAATTTTGGAACAGTTTAAAATGTAGATCGCTGCTTAGGGGATAAACTGGCTTGTGTGGTCCGTCATTTAAATCTGACGGAGGATATTTTTTAGGTCTCGTAAATATTATAAGTATTTCTGCGAAAATTCAATACCAATAAAATATTTTGCAGTATAGAATCAATTTTTTATTGATTTATTCAATAACATCTGTGGTTATGCTTGTGAAATTATTCAGAAATCTTATAAATGCACTGTTAAAGACGCCCCGCTGTAAGACGAGATTTTGCATAATACAGATGACATAAATGTTACCGTGGTGAACTTTGTTAAAAATGTAATTGTATCTATTGAAATATTAACATAAACGAAGTGGCGAGCACCTGCTATTGTACGAGTATTTCCGCATTTCGCTTAAGCAACGCGAGTTTAATAGTCGTGACCCAGGTACATTTCCGCAGCAGCAGATAAATATTTTCAGTTTTTTGGCGCCAACACATTAAAAACTCGATGTACCTACATTGTTACAATTTTAAAATGGGTTTCACGAAGCCACGAGGAACATTTTCAATTTTCTGCTACGATACATTTCGTTTAAGATTTACTGCAACTCGTGTATGACTTGAATTTGCAATGCATTTTTAAAGATTACGATTTTATAAAGTATTTACCACTTGCTTTTCAATACAAAGATTTATTAAAGCTTTCAGCTGTTCTTAGTTTCTATTATGGAGTCCACCTTATATTTACGAGAATCTAATGTTCAAAAATCGATTTGTAGCTCACTGTGCCAAATAGGATATAGGCTGATCAAAGAATATTGCCCGGTTATAAACTTGAAAAGACCGGATTGAAAATATCCTTTCCCACTGAAGTAGTTTAAGTAAAAATTAGAAAATCGAATGATGCTTACACTTAGATTAATGACTTAAATAAAGTATAGAATATGTTGCTAAGCATTATGATGTGACATTACATGATCTAGCATTTAACAAAGGACAATATATTTTCTACTTAATATCTTTTATTAGTAGAGTGTTCAACTCTCGCAAATGATCAATACTGTTACATATTTAAGGTCTGGACCCAGCACTACCATTATTCACTCTTGGCAATAAAGATGCTCGTTTGGACAAACACGACGCGCGTCACGTAGAGGTAATCCATACTTGTGGCGGCTACTTGGGGTTTGCGTCGCCGCTCGGGCACATCGACTTTTACCCTAATGGTGGCACTAGACAGCCCGGCTGTGGATTCGATTACAGAGGTCGGTTATTTTGTCATATTATTATAAAATACTTTTTAAAACATAAAGTTGACTATTTACCTGCTCGTGAGGAAGGTCGCTTTCGTTTGCAGATTACCTGCATTGCGGGTGGCGTGGACATACACGGATAAGAAGTCACTAAAAGTCATGACTCAAGAACAGACATTTATCTGTCACATTCATATCTACTTCGGCCGGGAATTTAATTTGGAACCCCTCGATTGGTAGGCAGGATTAACAACAACTGGGGTATGGAATCGCCTTAGCGATGTGTATGGTGCTTATAGGAGTATATGGTGCTACAAAGCATTTAAAAAATGTTTTACTTAGATAACTTTAAAGAAAACGAATACTGGTTTAATGTAATAAGTGGCAAATTTTATTGTTTATTGCAGAGCCGGACTGCCGTTCAATAACGGTTAGTTTATTCAAATAATATTCAAGTGTTCTGACAGATAAGACATTTTATGGTCGAAATGAAAGTATTGTCATAGGGCTTCATAATGACCATAGGTTTGAGTATAAAATCTGTTGATACGTATTTCTATGCTACTATCAATAAAGTTACATATTTACATTTGAATTTGACGATGATTCCCATTGTATTCACTGGCAGGAAATCATGGGCAAACCACTCGCCGCAAGCGTAATTTGCTCGGAAGTTCCGATGCACTTGTGACCGGATTTATAATTTATACCCCCGAAATCCACAAACTGCTTTGCCCTCGGTTCATTGAGCACGATCTACATTTATGTGTTTCAGTATTTATATTAAAGTTTATCTTTGTACCTAACATTAAGTATTAGTGTTTGGAATTTGGTGTCCTAATCGAGGAATGGGGTTCGGATCTCGCAGCCATTAATTAGTATTATGTGCACATTTGAAATTATTATAATTTATTTTGATGCAGAAATATATGTATAGTAAAGAAACCTATACACGTTAGGTATTCTTAACTGGGTAAGCGCTAACCCATTTAAGTCACCATCTTAACCCATCTCATATTGAAAGGGAACTGTGAGTTGTGATGGAGATACATATTTTAAACTAACGGTGATACATGAGTGATATGGGAACATCAGACAAAGGTAACGAGAAAAATTAACATTTCACTTGAAGAACGAAAATATTTTATGAAAATCTATATGTTGATATATATTCGAAATTCGTAGTAGCATAGTTATAAATGATGTTTATTCAATTCAATGAGGGGTACAAGGTTTTACTCTCCGAGCCTAGAAGTGGAAACGGTGCTTTTCTTCTCTCCTTTTATGTTGTATGTTTTAGAAAATGTTGTACGTTCATTTTGCCCCTGGTATATCCGACATATGGAGTCTAAAATTAGCGTGATATAATGAGTACTCTTGATTTTTTTATATTTATCAATCTTATTGGGCGTATTGATAAATATAAAGATTGATAGAATTGGTCCTGTAGATAGATTTGCCATTGTTAGAATTGGGTAATTGACAAGTTTGCGTCTCTTACAAATACTAACTTTTGTTTTTCTACTCCTTGACAGGTCTATGCGCGCATAATCGAGCACACATGTTTTTCTCCGAGTCCATTATATCCAATGTGCCCTTCACCGCTGTTCGCTGCGAGAGTTACGATGAACTTTACTACCGAGGCTCGTGTAAAGGCACTGGGGAGACTCTGATTATGGGCGGATTCGATATACATTACGGGTGAGGTTTAAATATATCTCGTATTTCATCGGTTATCTACTTGTTTTTCGCTAGTGACCTTGATTGTTAAGCGATGGTTCACGGGTTCAAATTCCGACGCAGCCGATTCCGGAATGATTAATAATAGTTCTCGCTTATCGACTGTTCCTGAAGTTTTAATAGAATTGTTTATTTTCATGGCACTTGTGGTTCAAAATATCCTAGTGAGGGCTATATTATATTATGCATACACGACTGTTTGCGTCTTTTTGATTATAATGTTTCGTGGTTTTTAGGTATTGTTACAATTATGTGACTTATAATGTATTTCGTACATTGTTTTTTTAATTTTTCTGAGTAGTCAACTCGATATGAGAAAATTTTCTAAGAGTTTAATGAGTATGTGCGTTTGCAAAATGAAATATATTTGTATATAAACAGTGTAAATTTATTTTATTCTGAAAAAAAAAAAGAATATATGTAATGAGCCTAATAATAACATTCGTTATTTGATAATTATGTCAGTACTATTTGTTTGTGTGTGAGTAATCCGTCTAATAGATAATTTGGTCTTAAATGACCATTTGTTATGTGTGCAGGTATTTTATTATAAAGTTGTGATTTTTCATATATTAGGGTTTTGCTACCGTAACATGTTTTAGTTTTTGGTGCTGCAAGGAAGATATTAATGATCATAAATATAAGTGCTCACAGTTAATATGTTTTCAAAGAACAATTGTTAATTAGTTATTTGGTTGTGTAAAAGAAAGATCGAGATAAGCATCAGCAGGGTTATTTGGTTCTCGGACGGGCAATTGCTAGTGGCATAATTTCTTGAGCGCTTTCGTGATTTACAAGACTTTAGAAGATAGTCATATAAAGCTATATCAGCAGCTTTCAGGTGGTCAGGTGAATTTTTGACAATCTGCTTAGCCAGTTGGTCCAAACCAACGTAACCAACCTAATTATCACTGTAGCGGAGTGTAGTATTTTCCATGCCCTCTTAATTCTTACCGGAGACTCGTGACCTGCTGCGGGCCGCTAATGAGTTCAATTATATTAAAAGGTAGTAAGAGTAATGTTCATCTACGTCCAACGAAGCGAATGCCGCTAGTACTCATGTTTATTATGAATACAGTTGTATTTTAATAATAATAATAACACAACACAGTTTTGAACTAACTCGGGAATCAGAGGCTTCATATTATACAATGCAAAAAAATATATCAATAAAGTATTTGTTATTATTGTTATTATATTAGTTGTGTTACCGTTAAAATTACGGCAAAATATGTAGATACGTAGTTGTACTTTCTCCAGCACAGAAATTAGTAATCGCGTCACGCTGAGGCATTCCATTAAGCGCTCCGCAAACAAAACAGGTAATTTTAACTATTCATGAACGTAGTTAACTAGTTGTAGCGTTTAATTAAAGAATGAACGTTTATTTTAAACTGTAGATGACGTCCATTGTTCTTTGCAGGAAGGACGGGATCTATTACCTCGAGACCAACGCGCAAAGCCCCTACGCCCTTGGGTAATCATATATAACCAACTGTTTCATTGCCAGCAAGTTGAGCGAGCGAAGTTTGTGAAATTGGTATAGATTATTGCATTTTGTACAGTCAATATATTATCCTAAGTTCGGTTAACTCGATCAATGTAATTGTATATCTACTGCTTCGAATTAATTGAAAATAAATTTTTACTCAAAATTTCAAATAAATTAATAATGTGGATGTTATTAATGAATATGTTCAAAAATTTTAATGTTTTTCAATTTACAACAGGTGCCAAAGTATCGTTGTTTGAGCAGAGTTTCTCATAAAATGTATTCTAGACCCATTATGTAACTTCTAAATATGACAAGCATTTTTTTTAGTTTAATATGTTCAGTTCATTCAACGTGTTGTCAAATAAAAAAAATGGTTTAGATCTTTACGTATAACTGTACTATGCTACATGTACGGTGGCTACTAACATTAATTAAAAAATATATGATTCCCATCTAGTTATAGTTAATTTAGGAAAAGTTGATTCGTCCTCATTACGACGTCATTATTATTAGTATAGATTATTATAGCCGATAAAGGGACAAAGGGAGTATTTCAAGTTTTCATATACCTACATTGTATATTGAGAATTAATTTATAATACGCACATCATTTGAAAAATTAGGCATTAAACTGTTAACTGGCGAGAAGTCAACGTTCAAAGCATTAGGCTGGCACTAATATTTTTGTTAATATCCAGCAAAGGAGCACATAAACTTCGTGATGGTGAATAATCACAGCCGCTCACGCATATTTACTTACTACGCGGTGTTAGCTCAGAAGGAAGCGGTGTACGTTTTAACCATTGACTCTACAAGTACAAGCAAAAAATTAATGATTTCACGTCTATTTTGGAGACTGATAGCTAGCCTGGCTAATAAGGACTGTATAATTATTGTCGAGTACCTTTGGAATTACATTGTATAATACCTCTTGCCCAGCCACCTCCAAAGCAAAGGACGTTGCGCAACATCTTCATCCGTTGATCGGCAGTGTGTACCTACTTACTAGAGCGTGAGATGTTTACTTGGATTCAAGGATGCAGTTTCTTATATCTCCTAAACCGGAACACTTTTCATTTTTGAAAATAAATGTTTTTACTATCAAAAAGTTACCTACCCTATGAGTGTGAAACAAAAACCTAAGCAATGATAAAACATTAATTCTTTCCGTCGACACAGCTCGCTTAGGAATTGAATTTTTACCGAAATAACAAAAAATTAAAATAATTTTTAGGAAGCGGGCATCATGAAAGTTTTGTATGTTTATACCGCTGCGTAAATAAATTATCTTATATATTGTGAGTAGGAATTGATATTTAATTTCATTTGGACTTTAGTAGGTAATATTGATTAATTATATGATTGATTAAATTAACGACATGTTATTCTTATGCTATAGCGAATTCGTCATCACATTGCCATATTGAAACATGTCGTGGGAATTGGAATATCATCGCCCTTCCCTTAGACTCTTCGATGGGGATTCTTGGAAAAATAAGCTGGAATGTTGACAAGCAAATACATTTATGTATTACATACAAAATATTTGATGCACAATATCAATATCAACTGTATAATATCAACTGTAGCGGAGACACAATGAAATAAATTGTTTTCTCGGACGTGTTCCTTCTTACATTATTTCCATATCCGCGTGCAGAACATGTTTTACGGTTTATGTGCGATGCTTTTGCATAGTCAACTACATTTTGAGTGTAACTCTAGAAGACGAGCCAAAAATATTATGTAGTAGTAAAAAATTATAAGTAACAAATACAATAACAATATTACGGACTATGGGCCCTGAAATATATTCAAATAGTAACTTGAAATATATTTAAAAATTGATGATTTTTATTCTTATATTATCGCAGACATTGTTCAATTATTCATGATTTATGTATTTCACACAGATATTTCAACCATATCATAATCATGACGGGGCACAGTATCAGGTAAGAATAAAAATCGAAATATGCCACTAACCGTCAAGTGCGAGAGCTATTTTCTTTGTAGACATTTTTAAGTTTTCGAAAATAGTACATAATTAAAGAAATTAATTATGTTAAGATCGTGTACAAGTGCACCCGCATCGACCCAGCGTGGTGTAAATATAGCATTTAACTCTTTTCTTGGGAGATCACAAGAGATAGAGAGATATCAAAATCACCTGGAAATAATAACGCCGTAACTAGTTCCTACAGTTTAGAAACTTACTATGTAATTGATATATGTTGGTTTACATGATATGCCGAGGAGATTCTTTCGGCATTTTTTCTCCTCCAATAAAATAGCTTTCTGAAACGGTAGGAGAAACAAAAATGAGTATATAATTTTTGTCTTATGAATAACGAAGTAAATGAAAAACCAGGTATCACTTTCTTCCATCCCGTTCTTTCCACGTTAAGAATTTTATAAATAATAATTCCAACGTACGTATCTACGTACGTTTTCCAAATTCAGATATTTGTGAAACTGGAATAAAATGTATAAAACGATATGTACCTACTCATAGACATAAAAATGGGCATTTTCAATTAAAATACCAATAATGTTTAATAAAGGTATAAAATTTTATTCGAAGTTATTCGAATTATCTAAATATCACGTGAGTAACATAGCGAGAGTACTTTGAAGTTTCAGAGAACAACCGCAGTTTGTTGAGCACTCAATATGTTCAAGCCACAACTTTGTATTATCCTTTCTCTATACATTACACGTGTTAAGTAAATTACTATGTGGTATCAAAGTGTATATTTAATATTATGTTCTTCTTTCGAACAAACCTTTTCGTAGTTACAATAAAAATACTTCTTGGATTTGATCACCGAGTTTAAATATCTTGTATACTGTATAAATCCTTTGTTTGAAATATTATTGTTGTTTTTATATCGCCAGTAGCTTCACGATGTATGTAAACTACTAAAGACTACAAACTATTTTCCGAGAAAACTACATTTATGTTATCGAAATTTATTACAAATGTTTTATTTCGTTTTTGGAATACCTCTTTTTTAATAATTCTCAAAGTGAATGTAAGTTTAGGTATTCTTCAAAAATCTATTATTATAGAAAAAATTTAGATGAATGTTTCCTAAAATTGGATGAAGTGTAGGAATCCGGAGATGGTATTAAATTTTGACAAAGAGCTTAACAAAAAGATTAAAAAAAGTTTGGAAAGTGGTAGCTAACCAGGTAAGCAATAAACCTTAACACTATGTAAGTTTTATGTCGGGATCCAAATACATCCAACAGGAGGTAGCTGGCAACATACTTTTATAATTGTTTTGTACCTACATATTCATGGGTTTGGGATTTGGGTTGTGGGATTTGAACTTCAAAATTATATTTTTTACTTTTTGTAAATCTGTGCATTAACTTAGTAATAACCTATTCATTCTTGCATTCCTCCACCAATTTATAATGGAGCAACGCGTTGTATGCTCTAAGTCTCCTAAATTACGGGGAGAGACCTACGTTCTGCAGCAGCTCGCTAGTGGGTTAAAGCCATATTAACACTCTTAAACACACAAACATTTTAATTAGACCAGAACACTGATATCAGCGGGCAATTTTTTAGCTCTTTTTCTCAAAATACTTAACAATATAACTTATAAATGATGCACAAAACACATCGCCCGGGTGGTAAAACGATAGGCAGAACCAGCTGTACTTCGAAACGTTCGATGTTGAAAACGCTATCGCGTAATTAAACGATGTAATTCTTAGGAATACTCTCCAGAACGGGGTCTTTAATGCCCTTTTCACTTACGGCTTATAAGATGGATTTTATTAAATCGGGGTCAATATAGTGTCTTAGCGCACCTCCTCAGATAGTTGACTTTTGAAACTACCCCTTTCACCTAACCTTAGATTGAGCAATAACTTCCAACTTCGTTCTACAAAAATCCTTTCAAGCCTTATGCTGTGCACCTATGGATTTAAATATAAATAAATTATATATGTACGTTGTTACATAAGGTTGCCTGGTAGATGTGACACTCAAGATGTGATTCAAGATCACAGCTTCACAAGCAAGTTGCCGTACTGGATCATGTAGACGCTGTGTTTTTAATGAGAAACGGCGTGTCGAATAACTAATCTTGTAAATTGGCTGCAGGGAAGTGCCTTACATCTGAAAATTTTGTCTTGGTTAACAAAACTGCAGGATGGTAATTAAAACTGTTATAATGATCTCATAAGTTCCATTTATCTCGTTGGCAACCATTTCAAACGTAAAGGAAAGATAAAATTAATATTACTGAAAGAAAAGCAAACATTACATACTCGCGCGCATTATAATCTAAAAATGATATATACAATGATAAATATGTAAACTAGTCAAACTCTTTCATTTGCACAACAGTACGTTTTTTTTACATAGAATAAGTTAATGCTTGACTACAATCCCACCTGATGGAAAGTGGTGATGAAGTCTAAGATGTTGAACGCACTCACCTATAAAAGCCTATTCACTCTCGTGAAATGTTGAATTGAAATACAAGTCGTGCATAAAAATCTATCAGAAATAAAAAGACACAACAGCAAACAACTAACAATAAGAACTTTATAATGAAATAACTGCTTCTTATAAAACAAGGTAAATCTGTCCTTTCCTGTTTTGTAACATTTACCAATGATACCGTGATACGGCTTACAAATACAAAACTGAATGCTGTTCGAACTTTATGGCACAAAGTTCGATGCGATACTATTCTAACGAACAAAAACAATGTGTGTTTTGAACTCGGAATGGTATTATTACTTCTGTTTGCGCTCCCACATGCCGCCTCGTTCAGTTGGGGACATGTTTCTTCCAAATAGAAAAGTTTTAATTTGTTGTGGCGCAATGGCACGAGAGGTGGGTGGCGTAACATGGAGTGGCTGCTCATGTGCCTGTATTGTTGTATGCAACAAACGTAGAATGAGAGATATATGTACTTACTCGTATATATGTCGTATGTATATATGTGTTTACTCGAAAATCCTCCTCGTTAGGAAACTTCGAACTGTGCTAAATAATGCAATGTTGGGGCATAGATGATATGCGGGGTAAACTAGTTAATAGTTTTGCTGGGGAGTATAATTAAATCTTATTGTTTACGATTCCAGCGTTTAAACGTAAAATGCAGTGAATATTTTGTTTTGCTTTAAGCAGTTAAATTCACAGCCTTCTAGATATCTGTGTTTACCTTATTGCTTTCATGATGCCATGTTCAAAACAAACCTACTTATTAGTCACTGTAAGTAACACGCGCTGCAAAATAGTGCGATCGAGGAATAAAACAATCGCACTAAGCGAAGGGAGCAACAATGAGGGTCAGTTCGCCGAAGAGTGTGCGGTCCTACTGAGACTATGAGAACAAAGCGAAGAAGCTCCAAAAACATCAAGGAGCGCTATGTCCCTGCGCTATGTTAAATCTGGACGCTATGGTGGTGGCATGCACAAAGGGCAGGGTGGAATTTCATGCAGGGAGCATCAAAGCCTAAACACGAATTGGTGGTGTACGGAGACAGTTTCCTCAAACCACGCCAAATTCACAGCTTACTGCTATTGTCACTTTATTTCCATCCCAATTAGAAGGTTGCGTGTCAAAACAAAATTACAAATAATGATTTAAAAGTTATATCAGATAAACAAAGGGCGACCATATATCACTAAGGTACCGGGTCTCTTCCAGACAGCCTTTTTTTAGAGTACAATATTAATATAATTCGTACAATTGGGTAGCGGTGTACAATAATGTGCAAAGAAAGACACAAACGAAACATCGAAAAGGTAGCAGTGATAACTAAAATAAGGTGATAACAAAGACAATATTGTTTAAAGAGGAAAGGTTTACACAGCAAGATAAGAAAATAACCAACTTTTTATATTAACAAGTGATTAGGCACAACGCATTTAAATGGTAGGGATTTTTAAAGACGTAGAGTGACAGCTGTAAAGGATCTAGAGCAAAAAGAGGAAAAATTAACAGACATCAGGAGGGAAAGGTTGTTAGAGGAACGAAGAGGGTGATTATGGGCCTGAAAGGTAAATTTGAAACATTCTTTAAGATAGTATGATGCAATTGGATTGAAAAGCACACAGTAAAAGCAGAAAGAAAATGTGCATTCAGACGAAGGCGAATTGGGAGCCACTTGAGTTTGTTGCGATATTAGGAGATATGATCATATTTGTGGAAGCAAATATAAATATTATGCACATATTTTGGAGACGCTTATTTAGTTGCTTTTCAATTACATCTAGATAGCATATCGGCATAGTGAAGGATAGAAAGAAGTAAAGAATGAGCGAGTGAAATGTTGGTAGTAGTGGGGAGAAAGTTCTTGAGGCAACGGTGCGAACCCATGGCCGCAAACAGATTCTTACTGACTGATTCAATCTGCGGACGTCAAGAACAATGATCGATCTATAACCAAGTCTAAATAATTAATAGTATTACAGCAAGGGATTCTGTCCCCATCAAAAATTACTGGTGGTAAATTTACTCAATCTACTCTTTCTAAGTCTTGATCTACCTATAATAATAACTTGAGTTGTAGAGAGATTTATGCTAAGGCGGTGTGAAACGCTCCAGTCCGAAATTGTACAGCGTAGATCCCTATTTATATTGCCTACTGCTTGAAGAAAATTTAAAAGCGTAGCTTGTTAGTAAATCTGAAAGTTATCCGCATATAGATGGTAGACAGAAGCAAGATTGAAACTAATGAAGCTAATAAAAATCGAAAAAAGGAGAAGAAATAACACACCACCTTGTGGTACGTCCGCACATATTTGTCACCATTTAGAATAGATTTCGTTAATGTGAATACAATGCCGGCATCTCTGCAAGTAATTACGAAACCAATCGATTGCAGTCGGAGATATGTTGAGACAACGCAATGTGCCTAAGAGAATATCGAAATCAACAGATATTTCTGAAGTCCAACAGAGCCAACCTTTACTTATCAATGACATCCTTAGTTTATTATAGCTTGATGAACATTAAAATATTACTTGGGATTATAGATGTTTAATTGATGTTCGTTTATAACAACACTCGGTTCACTGCATTTTAGTTGTTTGCCTGTAAGCACTCAGCTGGTTAATAGGGTATCGGCCCCAAGACATTCGGTTGATAGCATTATAAATGAATGAACTCGTTTTTGCTAATATATTTTCACACGTCCGCTTTGACCCATTTTTTGGCTCGTTTATGTAATCTCTGTAAGGTGGACATATTATCCTTTTTTGTTGAATAGCAAGTAACGCCACCGAGGACTTTAATGTTAATGTTAAATGTTTTAAAACAACGTTTTATAACACTTATACCTTGATTCCTATACTACATAGGTTTATTTCTTATGTTACTTATGCACACATCAAACAATCATTTATAATTAATGATTTATTATTTGTTTCGCTGAAAACAAGAATCGTAATAAACTTATCGATGGCATGACTCTTTTTTATGTTAAATGTGTAAGTAGCATAATTTCTGGAAGTTATTTACGTTCATAAAAGACACCCAACAAAGATTCATCGTTACATCCTATGATGTCCCACTGCTCGGCGCGTGTCTCCTCTCACATGAGAGGGGTTAAGGCCATAGTCTGTCACTAGTGGCAGACTTCCCATATCTTTGAAAGCATTGCAGAGGATTCTCAAGTACGCAGGATTACTCATGTATCGAAGCAAATGATAAGTAATTTGTATTACGCATAAGAACGCGAGCGTGCAGGTTTTGAACTCATTCATTTGATATTAATTATTATTTATTATTATTATTTCAATAATTTCTCTATGATCTCAAAAGAGTGAAGTTGGTCGACTACACAAGTCCTGGACAGTCTGGATATGGAATATCTGGATAGTGTGAGGTTTTATCGACGGCCAGATTATTATTCCGTTGGGATTACTCAGTTAGTGAATCATTTATTCTACTAACAAGTCAAGGGCACTCCAACTCGTTAACAAAATAATTAGATTTTGTAATTTTGAGAATAATTTTCTCGTTGATTAAAATGCTTCTGTTAAAAGTATTTCGATCTAAGGGAAACAAGTTACATGGAAACATGTTATAAATCTCTCTAAATGACAATTAAAAGACTTTTGAAAGCTTTTGAATTTTCTCTTATCTACGATATATTGACAATATAACAATATGCCAATAAAGTGATTTCGGGAACATGACTACTTCTGATATCGATCTTTGTCTATATTTGTCCCAGATTCTACTTCTGTCATAGTATAATTATGCACCTCCACAATTGTCTGACTGCTGAGCTCACGTCTTCTCTACAAAGTGACGGGTAAATAGCGGTAATTAGCAGATCTTACTAAACCAGAGAAATCCATCATGTAGAGACCAATTTGAGACACTTCTATATATTGTATTTTAGTATACAAGGGCCAGTCGCTTGTAAACATGAAATCTATTAAACACCAGCAAAAAATAAGTAACAAGTATTTTAATTTAATAAATTCAATTTAAGTTATAATTATTAAATAACTATTAAAGGTATGAAACGTTTCAAAACGTAAGTCGTAAAATTTTCTGAAGCAAAGCAAGTGCGGGTTCCTAAATAGTTTGATAATAATAATAGATTGTGTGGATTATTTAACTGCAAGCAATATAATTTATAGATATATAGGATTTTGTAAAATTGCACTTGGAAAAGATTTGTGTTACAGAAATTAATAGAACCCTTACTGGTTCTAAGAATATTGACAGTATTTTTCTTTATTCCAGGTTAAGTAAATTACATACTAGCAACTTTAATAAAGTCTTCAATGTTCTAACGAGTTGCCAAAACAAGTCCGTAGTATTAGCAACTATAATTAAGTTTGTACAAACTATGATAATGTTGGATAAATAATATTAATGAATTTTCCAAAGGATTAATACGGAGGACGTGAACTGAAGGCCGGTGGATCGTTGAATTAACTGTGTTTATTCGTAACTAGAAGTGATTAGAAATGATAACATAATGATTTTTTATCTGAAATAGTTTTCAAACACTTTGTGAAACTAAACGAAGTAATCTTTTCAGAAGGTCAGAATATAGGAGCTGTGACGGGAGAAAAAGAAAAATATT
Organism: Megathymus violae; assembly: GCA_003671415.1. Taxonomy (NCBI): domain Eukaryota; kingdom Metazoa; phylum Arthropoda; class Insecta; order Lepidoptera; family Hesperiidae; genus Megathymus; species Megathymus violae. The sequence goes on from PDGT01000045.1 coordinate 1,640,169, forward strand.
CCCCTATTAAACATAAACCTTAATAAGGGAATATTTTTCTACTCTCAACTATAGATAAAAACTGATGTACGTGTTACTCACGACTTTTTTATTAATATTAAATTAATACTAATATTAAAAAAAAGGGTGCGGATTTTGTAAGTTTGTGTGTATGCGGACGGTAATCTTCGGAATAACGGCACGTATATGTGAAATTCTATAACCATTTGGAAGGTATGTCATTCCTAACGAATATAGGTTATCATGTGTGTACGAAGTCGGAAGGGGCCGTTAGTTCAATATAAATCTCAAGTCCACGCAATTTTGTCTTAGACATAATCATCCTGCTTATAGTATATGCTTATATAAAAGTATTAATTTATAATATGGAGTTTACGTCATATTAAATGATTTTGATACATTCTATGAATTAAAAAATATGGTCCTTTCATTAATTTTGACGAAATTTTGTTGTAATATAATTTTGTCTATCATTTACCTATGGACGAGCCACGGCTTCATTAAGTTTAACATTCAGTACATTGAATACACGTAAAGTGAATTTAAATCAATAGTGAACTAAACGTGTTATACGAGTCAGGACACGCCTCAGATTCTGTATTAAGTTAATGACTTTTAAGTTGTTCGAGAATATAAACGAAATAACAATACAAATGACACTTAGAAGCAGTCATGATCTTGTAAAATTAATTAATTTGAGATGGTCGTTGTTTAGAACTTGTATTGTATTGTATAGAATTTTAAGTTTAAAGAAGCAGTTATCTGGGACGGTTACCTCAAAAGATCTTTTTATAGAATAGTTTTAAACAGTGGATGACGATAAAATGTTGAAAACGTATTTTCTCAGGCGCAAAACTCTGTGTATTCAAGTTATTTAGCGTTGTTATGATATTATTATGGCATTACGGAAAGAAAAAGATGATTAAAAACGTTTTGAAAACTCATTGAATGGAACAATTAACGATTATTAATATTTTATCGCCGTTCTATTGAAAGTTCCAGAAATATATTATAATGTTCTATATGAGACAGGATACAGTTTCCAAGTAGTTCAGGAGGTACATTAACAGAAGTGGATTTGTTACTCGATTGCTGTTTCCAAATAAACTCAACATGTAGCTAGAGCCGGCCGTATAAATGTAAACATTGAAGATGTATGGAGTCCACCACAACAAAATAGTCACATTGCTCAGTAGGGGTATCATGCTACGAGGAGTCAAGTCAACCATGCTGATTAATTACGGGTTGATACTTAACGCACCTTTGAGAATTAGGAATACTCTCAGGTATGCAGCTTTTCTAACGACTTTATATAACCGAAGGAAAATATTTAAATTATAACCCTGTTAGCTTAGTTGGTAGTGACGTTATTTGAACTTATTTTTCCCAATATATATGCTCTTCGAAAACTTTGTCAATACGATTTAGAAATATCTTCGAGGAGCAGATCGACGTACAGAGGACTGGGCTCAACTTTTTTCTATCTTTAAAGAAAAATATGAAACGGCGTCCTCGTATTTCTTAGTTTCCAAACGCTATTGCAATTCTCGCGGATATAAAATCAGCATTATTATGAGGCACGTTGGTAGAAAATATATACGAAATTGCGTTGGAAATATGACTTGACCAATATATCTACTTTCTATAATATATCTATCTTCGAAGCTTGAGCATCACAGGGGCATGAACGACATTAACAAAGCATTTTGTTCATGCAGCTATTGTTTGATGAAGTGAACGCTGCTCAAGGCAATAATATACCAATCCTTTATTATTATAGCTTCACTTTATATGCATTGTTTTTAAAAATTAAAAAAGAAACTTTCAAAAACGTTTGAAATGTACGGAATAAGTATGATTTATCTTTCTTTTGTACTGCATGTACGTATATGATAATATATTTTCTATGGAGGTGATGATAGTACTAGGAACAAAGTAATTAAATTCTAGATTAATAACTTGACTGAAACGTGTCGGCCGTACTGATCCAAGTGACGTTGCTTTGATCTCAATGCCATATATTTTTGCTTTTTCTATCGAGCTGAAATCAATTAACGTCAACTAGTATCCGGAGACCCTTCATATCTAGATTTTCCCCAAACAATCATTCCGGGTTTGCTTTAACTTATGCCATGCGTTAATATCTGGGACACTCGATCTCGGAAAATGCGTCTGACCCGGAGTAGTAGAGTAGAAAAGCTTCAGTGCAGAAGTTTTGTGAAGAGGTTAATAAATTAAACATTTACTCTTATTGTTCAATTCAGTTAAAAGTATATTAATTTAGATTGTTCTTAATAAGATCAGAATCTTTTGCATAAGTAAAAAATTAAACAATACAATTAGTGTATAAAATTTTGCAAGTGCTGAAAGTAAAAATTTTCAGTGCAACTAAGAAAAATCTATATATTAGCCGCTGCTTAGCAAGTAATTATGAAAAAGTGTCAATTAATAGGTCAATAGAGTAAGCCTTGGCTGCAAGCCCCTTACCTGAAGTGAGTCTAGGTCGCGAGTAACAGCTCTTCACATCTAGAATATTGAATAATAACGTATTTGCGTTAGTTTATTTTCAGTTCATTATTTGTAAATTTAATAACTGTCCATTGATAATTAAGATAAATTCAGTGTTGCAGGGCCTTATAGAGTTCTTTAGTCAATTTATAAGAACGCCGACTTTGATAAGGTTTTAAAATATTACTGAGCAGCGGAAGTCAATGTTCAGATCCGACTCTATAAATGTACAGGAAGAAAAGGCCATGGTTGCGAGCGGTTAATGGCTGTTCATCGTTAAAAAGTCAAGACGACCCCATAGCCTAGTTGGTAGTGACCCTGGCTGCCGAGCGAGGGGTACCGGGTTGGGAGCCCGGCCGTGGCAAACATTTAAGTGACAGATAAATGTTTGTTCTCGGCTCATGGGTGTTTGTAATGTCATATTTGTATATGGCCATACCACCCGAAACATACGGAATCCTAGAGCGGGGGTGTGAGTGTGTAAACGTTTATTTATTATTTATTTATTCATGTTTAACACATACATGGTAGTATTTTTTACGTCAGTTTGTTCAAAATCAATCATTAATTTAATTGTATTATTTCATCAGTTATATATAAACTTACCAGTAGTATCCCACTAGTGTGAACTCCCATTATATTTTTTTCAAATTGATGTGCTTTACAAATTATTTATCATTTGGTTAGTTGAAAGAAAATATCGCGAGAATATTTACATACCATAGCGTTCTCCATATTATGCTCAAAGGTATGTGAAGTCTGCAATTTCACACTTGGCCAGCGAAACCCACTATAGCCTTAATCACACTTATTGGGAGCGGCGACCCGTGCCCGGCGGTGAGACAATAAATACGGGCTGTAATAAAAACAAAGGAACTTCGTTACTTACGGGTGTCTCGCGACACCTCATATCTTTTGTTAAGTAACATTATTAGCGCTATCTTGATATTGGTCGATTAACACTCCCGACTATGACTATCAATTTATCCTGATAAATTCTGATCCATTTATAAAAAACAGATAAATATTTTATTCGTTTAAAATCATAAGATAAATGTTTGACATGATATGTACGTAGATGGCATGTCGTTAAATCATTAAAATTAACTTAGACCATCATCCACGTAAACTCGTTATTTATAGAAATATACGTTTTCCAAATGCTATTTAAAAATATCATAACAGGCCCACGAGGCTCGTGCTTTTTCCTGTAGTAAGTAGGTCTCGGCCGCGGCTAATTAACGCTTTCAGCTCAACCTTGTTCCCAATACAGGCGCGAGTCGTTCTTTCAGTTTTCACGAGAGCACCTTTTAGTAATTTTTTACTCGTTTGTTCGAATTTAATTGCCACTAAACATTTTTGTTAAATAATTAAAAAAAAAAACTTAAAGTGCAAAATAATTTCAATACTTACACTCAATGATTAATATACGTAACATATTGTATACCAATGTTAAGAGTATTCTAAAACATGTCATTAAAAGACTTGTTTTTTTTCGTAATTCGGATCTTTGTGACGACATAGAATAGTGGTTACGTCGTAGAAATAACTCGAGCCTACGCCGTAGAGATAACTTTAGTCGATGTCGTAGAGATGAAGAAGGCATCGAGCGTACTTGCGTGTACGCCATGGAGGAGACTTATTGAGGAGAATAGGTTCGTTTCATGTGTAGAAGTTGACCATATATTGCACATTGTGTCAAAAAATCTCATAACACGTAATACGATGGGCGTATTATCTCCTTGGAAGAAATGAAATTCACTCATAAGTTTGTTTTTAAATTAACGTTTAAATGTAAAATGTTCACACACTCACACCCGGGCACTAAGATTCTCTGCGGGCTGCATGGATGTTCACAAATATGACATCACAAGCACCCACGACCCGAGAACTTATTTATCTGTCCCATTAACGTTTAACCCGACCGAGAATCTAACCCGGCGTCCCTAGTTCGGTAAACGCTGCCAGGGGCAGATATAGACATTAGATTTTTTGACAGGCTACATGAAAATAATTTATATGAAAACTTATCCAAATATTCCAGTTAATTTAGACAGTCATATTAGGTATATCACTTTGAGACAAGAATTATATTAGTGTTAATAAATGAATAAACGTTACTGACATAGCTCGCGGAGTACGCTTTTAAATGGCAATGGGCAGGCTCCATCTTTCGTAGAACTGATAACGGCTTCTGTGCCATGACAAAAGGAGCACATGTCGTCTCCCAACCAGATGGACTGATGACGTGAAGTAAACAGCGAGAAACCGTCGGATTCAAAGGGCCATGATAAGACCGCGAAGCACCTATTAGGGTAGACCTATGGTCAGCAGTTGATTGCTGTTAGATTTAAACGGGTAAAGGGCTTAACTCGTGTTTGTGGGTAAAGCCGACTAGTTTCAAGTTTTTGAGCTTTGAGAGAAAAAATATGGTTTTCCAATTTTGAGTATTAATTAGTGTTTGTGTACACATGAGTTACGTTGATTAGTTATAATATTATAACATACACTTATATCCAACGAATAAAACTAAGGATAATAGAGTTAAGAAAATAATATTAAAGGCTTAACCAACAACAGCGTCGCATTGTCTACCACTTATTGTTAAAAAATTGTACTGAGAGTGCCATTCAGTATAATATATACATTTTTACGGTATTGCATATGATGTAATATAATATTTGTAATTGCAAATTAGTATAAATAAGAAACTTCGATTTATGGAAATAAATGGGAACATTATATAACTTAGGTAATTTTTCTTGTTTATTTAAACGAAACCAAAACCGATTTAACACCATGATATGTTAATCACCCGTTGTTATTGTTTTTGAAAACCCGTTTACGTCTTGTGATATTACAATGATAATTTAAAGATATGCATTTCAGCTATATTTGTACATAGAAAACGCGATTTGTGTTCTAGGGTAGTTTTTAAAAACATTAAAGTAAAAAAATGTCGTTTGAAAGTTTCTAAATTCTAGTTACTAACGATGTGAAAGCTGCATGCCGGTCTAGTCCTGGGATCGCCAGCGGGCACCTCCCCGTTGTTTGCCGTGAAACTACAGTTTACAGCTTCGTTGAAAACTTAATTAAGACTTTGTCACCGGAGCTCTACCTTTGTTGATACAGAGTAGACCATGAAACAACCGTGTTATGATTTCGTTAGTAATTTAGTACTAGTTATAACGATTATGTTAAGGAAAACAGAAGTATATACGTCTATAACCATGTTTACTAAAAATGTTAACTTTAATTTTTAAAAATACGTTTAAACGTCCGTGATTTGACTGTGTAATATTTTTTTTTATTTCACTTATTACGAAATCAACGATTTCATTGAGAATACCAAGTAGTAGCTTTGAATTTATCGTATTGTCATCGGTTCTTATTAAAGCTGTCTAAAGTTTTAAGTAAGTTGCATATCATCATAATATTTAAAGTGGACAAATTCCAAGCCACCCTTTATACAAAAAAAAATCATCAAAATTGGTTCAAAACTACGGAGTTATGGCTTCTATATTTTAATTTTTTAGCGTACACTGGAAAAACCAACAATCTCATTAAAAGTTCATCATACAAAAATACTTCAAGAAACTAGCTCTTTAATTTGTTATTTGATTAAAATGGTTGCTTTAACTATTTTTTCGGTACCAATTCCTGTAGCGAATGTCAAAAATTAAATTTTAATGTAGGTTTTTTGAATTACTTTTCGAGCGTCAAACAACGCATGGTTTTAACAAGTCCTTACAATGAGACGTAACATAAGACCAATATCATTATTTCGCAATAACCTCCCTACGTTTTCTACCGCGCTACGTTACTTTTGGCCTACCTATTTCCTTCAACGCTACCGCGGGAACCGGGTATATTTGCAATATTAGATTTACGTTTATTTAAATTTTGTCTGCGATACTTAAGGTTATACAAATGAGTCGTCAAAAACAACCGACAAGTGAAAGCAAAAAATTGTGGGAATCTTTCGCCGAGTATTCCAATATTTAAATTTATTTAACTACGTTTAAAAAACGAGGCTCTCAATAAATACCTACCGCACTCTAATGTGCAAAAAGTAAAATAAAAATAATAATCACATATAAAACTTGTCTGGCCGCGCAAAATCATGACATTAAGTCAATTATGGAGTAACTTGCAAGCTAGTCTCCAATGTTATCTATAAGTGACTGTGAGGATAAATCTTTGAAAATGATGCAATTTTAACAACTTTTTTAAGTAAATATTAAAGGATATGTGTACGTAACACACACACCTTTACGCCCAAATTCATACATACATACCTTAATCGTTTCACAGGTGTGGGTGTACTACGAAGGTAAACTAGGTATAGGTAGGTAGGTATGAATCTAATGAATATGCACGGCTGTAACGAAGCTAACTTTATATTCCGTTCGATTCGTAAGTTTTCAGTGCTTAACGGCTTAATTTCAAGCTAGTATATGTGGCATTGGTCGAGTGTAACTAATGCCGTATAAAGTGTTAAGTGTAACTAAGAAAATTAAACGATAAAGTTTAAGTAAGTATATAGAGTTATATAGTTTTAATTATTTAGCTTGTTTCTGTTTGGGTTGGCTTAGCTGCGTACATATGTATATAGCTATACCTATAAGATAAGTACTATGGTCTGATCAGATTACTTTATAATGAGTAGGCGTCTCGTAAAACACCAAATATATTAAACTTCTAAGGATTTAGTAGTGACGACATTAAAATGAGTAAAGTATTTGCTAGATGAAAAACATTTTTGAGAATGACTGATTTATTAGCTAGTAAATTTAATAAGACTGGTTATGCAATGTTTGGATCAATAAGATACTTGGTAATAATTGCGTGTTTGGTTTGTGTTGGGATGATTCCCATTTTAATGATCATTATAACATAGATAATAGTCCCATTGATGGCCTCGGAATTTCTCTCACAATTTTAGAGGTAAAAGCTTAACTATTTTTATCACGCTGACCGACTGTGGATTGGCAGACTACGCACATCTTTGACAACATGAGAACTCCCAGGTGTGTAGAGGTTCTTACGATGTTTTCTCTCACCGGAGCCGATGTGCAGTGTAATTGATATTCCAACGAAAAATAATTCGGTTAGAATATAACTATAATGTTTCCAAGTGTGTTTGAGCTGTAATTTTATTACTTGTATTTTTATTTTAGTATTACAAAACCCACAAACGACTGATCTCAAGTTGAAGTCAAATATCACGAGTACTTAGAGAGTACAATTATTTAGCCAATTTCGTGGCAGCGATTTGCATGCGAAAGCCCCAAGCTTTGAGAATTTTGTGCCGGCGCGGTGGTGGTCGGGAACAACAAGGACGTTGCATGCGCTGTAATTAAAACTCTAATCGGCCTCAACCTTCGGCATATACTCCTCTAGGGGGGTTTACTAAAATGCTCACACGATGTCTTTCGATATACCAATTATATTAACAGCTGTTACCACATATATGATAGAAATGTATAAAAGAATGGGGAGCGTGCGTGGTGAGATTCCCAAATATTTAATAGCTTTCGGGGAAGAGTATTGAGCAATACGAAATATCTATCCAGTGTTCGTTTTTTTACTGATATCTGACATCAAAGCGATGGATGTCTATAAGTTTTTAGACTATGCCATCGTAGCCACTGGGTAACATGAAACTAGTTCAGCTATTAGTTTCGAATTGTGGGAATGTAATAAAGCTGTTTCGTAACGCTTTGTTGGAATTGGAGTTGCTTAAAAACTTACTACAATCAATATTCTACGTGTGAAAGTACAGCTTGTATGTAAAATATATTATAGTGTAGATGAATACATAAATAACAAGACTAATACTTCACCACTTGCGAACAAGTGGGATTGTTGTCAAGCATTAATTTATTTAATGTGAAAAAACACCTGGAATTAATAGCGCCGCAACCGGTTCCATACAGGTTATAATTTTACTGTGTGATTGACATATCTGTTGATTCCAAAGATCTGCTGTGGAGTTCCTTTGCCGTTTTTTCCCCTCAATATTAAAGCATCTTTTCAAAACGGTAATAGAAGTAAAAGATTAAGTTATAAATGTATTTACGAAATACGTAAATAATTTTTAATTGTAATTAAAATACGTTAAGGGACTGTGAAATGTCACTAATATAAGAGTAAAATCAAAGTCTCAAGAATTATTGATTGATATCCATTTGATAAAATGAAATATAACAAAACAAAAACCTCGACAAGTAATCTTCAATGGGCGAGAATTTGCACATAATAAAACCTTCTTAATAGATAGAAAAGAAAAGGAATCATTAAATAAATAGCTTGGCGAATTAGCAGGCTGTTTGCAGACCCTGAAGTGTACAAAAACTAAACCCTCCAAATTTGAGGCATGAAAGGGCGCGCGGTAAATTACCATAATTAATTAGCTTTTAGGTCAAATATCACTTAAAATGCAGCACGTCAACCGTGCTCTATAAAAAATGTGGGGCGAACCGGTAAATTACTATTTTCTCCTGAATGAATGTTAAATAATCTTACTTATTTTTATGCTAATAGCCGGCAAATTAGCCGACGGGCTCAGTAGACCAGAAGATGGTAAGACAGCGTCGCCTATGATATACTCACACCATGGATACCAAGAATTCAATGACGATACAAGAACCTGCTTGCTAAATGCATTGTAGTCGTTATTTATTTTTAATTCAATGTAACATAATAAATTAATAATAATACCAAACGAAACGCTGCAAAACCAGCTTTCAGTCATTGTTATACAGTAAACTTTTAAACTGATCCTATATAACCTTTGGAACTTATAACCTATATTAATATTATAAAAAGAAAAAAAAAATTGTCTGTTTGACTGTAATGTACAATTAAAAAACTACTGGATCAATTTTAAAAATTCTTTCACTTACCAAAAGCTACATTGACAGCCAGCAACATTGGCCATATTGTATTCAAAAAAAAAAAATGAAAATCGTATTGCAGCGCGTGCGTATTTTCACGGGCGAAGACACGAGGTGGATTTTTCAGTAGCAAATAAATGAATAAACTTAAATAAATGCATAAATACGCCCTTCTATTATTAATGTCGGCAGATTATTAATGTTGGGATCCAAAAATATCTTTTTTATTCTTCACTTATGATCAACGCAAAAAACATCAACTGCTCAACGGTGAGGCTGAAACATTTTCGTTTGTTCTTAGAAGTTCTGACGTATTTAATGAAATCTTTCCTTGAAATAAATAATATTTTCTTGGCAAATTCATTTTACAATAATTGCCTCGTTCTTGAATAAACTGTTGATTTCTTTATACTGCGTACTTCCGTGAAGTAATGCGGCAAAGAAATTAATTAAGCTGTACTCGTTACCGTTTGCTAAGGACTAACCTATCTATAATGTTTGTTACTGAAACGCTTAAGGAAAACGTTTCGGGAAACCACAATGTTCGAGCTGCTGCCAGTGTTATGCGAAGTTAGAAGTACAAGTTAATGTATGGAGTAAATATATCGACTTATCTAGTAACTGTACAGCTGAGGCATAATTAAGTTTTAGGCGAAACACAACGTGGTCTGCCGGAAAATACAGCGGAAGAAATTACTTTGCCGTTGACCATTGATAGGAAATAACCAGATTTAAAATTATAAGATCAACTTTCCTAACACTAAAAAAATTCGTTAAAACTGTAATAAATACCAGGTCGATTTGCAATAATCCATATCTTGAATGATGTCAATGAGAGGAAAACCCTGATCGTTAGTCAATTAAGTAACTATCGTAATGTTTTTTAATTGTTCTATACAATTTTTTATGTTTTACAATAATTTTATACATAAAACAAAGCGTGAAAAGCCACACGAATACGAAAAGTAAGTTTGAAGTACAACTTTAAATATTATATGTGTAAATACCCATATACCGAAATAAATGTACAACGCGTCTGTATAGATTAAATTTTGAGCCAGGATATAGTTGTTGTTTTTTGGATATGTTTGTACGATTTGTTAAGGATAGAGTCACCATACCGGCTAATGATTGTTTTATGTTGCTCATGGAAAAGCTTGGGGAGCGAAATGGGGCGAGGCGCGGCGCGGCGAGCAGATGTCCATGCACGTCTGTAGCACCGATGTGTTGCTGGGCAAATTGGAAGTTGGAGTACCGTTTATTACTGTGAATAACATGTTACGGTTGATTCAAAAAGGCTGTGGTGGCTAGACAAGTAAGTAAAAAATTCTACCACCACACACGATAATCACGATTAAATTGTGTGGTACAGAACCCAACAAACTGTAATAGTAGTAATAATTTGCTATAGCCTCGCAAGTCGCACCACGAGCGGGGTAAGGAATCACGATTAAAATATAGTATATTAAAATATAGTCGGCCTACCCGTTTATCTCTGATATATCAAGATAATACTACATTACAATACACTTGTGTCTGGTGTAAAACTGTAAGCAAATTTTTGACGATAAAATAAATAAATATATATATTTTACTATGTGCAACAATACCAATAGTAAATAAACTAACAATAAATAAAATAAATTATCTAATAATATTTTAATTTACTATAATTTCGAACTTAACTTCAACATTGTAGTATTTGAGATCTGTAATCTGATTTTTGTGAGAAGGTTGAATGTTATTCAATTTAGAACCTATGGAGAGTTAAATGAGAAGCGACAACTCGTCAAACTGCAAGATTAAAGTCTTTGCGTGATCCCGGAACAAATTGGCCGGCTAATGTGAAAGCTGGGCGCGGGTGGAGGGATTACACCTAAATGAATCAAAGTTTCCCTGATCCCCGATTTAGTACCATCAAATGCTCACTGGAGAGAAGACGCCTCCGTTTTTTCTAATTTGCACAGAGTGTAGCTTTTATCTATCCACAATCATGTACTCGCCGAGAATGGGTACCTATTTGAGATTGCTAGAAAAGAATGCCAACATTTGAGACCATTGTTTGGCATCTCTCTTTGAAACGCAGTATTTTTTGTCAGAAAGTTTCTCTTAGTATTTTAATTTGTAGTATTTTACGATGACTTTTACAACGCTTTTAATATGTTTTTGTACAACAAGAAAAAATGTTTTAAGTAAGTAAGTTTAAATATGTAATATAAATTATATGTTGATGAATTTTAAATTAATATTGTTGGTGTCAAGTGATATTCCGTCATCGCACTGCGATTTGGAACTCCTTAGTTTTAATACTGAAACCGAAAGCAAAAAGAAGTCTGGTTAACTTTTGATATATAAATATGTGGAGATATACATGAGTAACAAAAAAAAACTGCTACTGATAAAATTAGAGTAATTTTATGTGATTACTCTTTTTTGTGACGTCCACATTATTTTCGCTTTTACGAGCGATCTCACCTTCCAATATTGCTTTTTTACTGCCAGCTTTCAGCAGATATCCCAATATTAGAAATTGTTTTGTAACATATACACAAGTATGTACATACATACAGCTATATATATTTTTAGGGTTCTGTATATCTAAAATAAAAACGGAATCATTATTAGTTTATTCACGTGTCTCACTGTCTGTTTGTCTGTCGGTTTGTTACACCCCATTTTTTTCGTCTACTATTAGATGGATGGATTAATTATTTATTTTTGGACAGTAGGTTTGGGTAAATAAAAAGAACAATAATTTTTTTTAAGCAGTGCATAATATGCCATGTCAACTGAAAGGGCTCGTTATAAGAGCCAATATTGGAATTTGTAAGTTTTTATGATTTTTTTCGATAGCACAAAAATAATATGTTTTTTTTCATGTTAGTAGCCGACAAACGAGCAGACGAGCACCTAAGTAAGTGATCATCGTCGCTCATGGACATCAGCAAGACCCTTTCTCACTGATGCGTTGTCGGCCAGGAAAAGAGAAGAAGGTTAGAAATATAATTTAAATGACTAATCTGTTTTATAAATTAATAACAATATTGTTAACAAAGTTTAGTTAGTCGTAAAATGAGAAATAATTACAAGCCATGTTATTTTGCTTTCGCGTCGTCATCTTCTGTTATAAACATAAATTATAACTTATTATTGTAACATGCTGTAACAAAGGACTTTGAACTTAGTTTCAATTTGCGGTCCTGACATTCTGGCACGCACATGATTAGTTTCCAGTTATAATTAAATGGGTTAATGTATTAAATTCTAACAAGGCAAAACTTGCGTTAAAATTACATTGAAGTTATCACATTTAATATCTCGACTTTTACATAAGAGTAAGTTACACCTGTAAAATGATTACATTTCAGATTTAATTAAATGGTTCTCAGTGTATAAAAAAAATTGAAAATATTTTGTATACGATTACTTAAGTTAATGTAGGTGTATTTTTAAATCCAGTTCAGTAATCCTACTATATCAAATTGCCGGTATTCTGAGTATGATCCCACGGACAGCAATTAACAACCAGATTACTATTTGAATTATCGTGTTTTTATTAATTGAAAGTTTTTATTTAGTATGTAAAAGATATATTTTTCAAAATTTAAAAAATATATGTAGAGGTTCTATCATCGTATCAAGTTATGTCGTGGGTCTTATGTACCTGTTTATATAAATCTATAACATTAGCGACATTCAGTTAATACAACGAGCACTTGCCTTACACATGAAACTAAAGAAGATGTCATGATTAATACTCTAAAAATAACAAATTTCACACATTTTCTTTGACTCTGCGATACTCGGACGTTGTGTTTTAATTTTTCACGTCAATGACGTGCAAAGGCCGAACAAAAAACGCCAATCTGCGCCATGTTTCCTCCTCGCATCTTCTGTGTGTGTATATTCATATAAACTTATGGCTTTCAATCTGAGCGCTCAATAAACTATGGTAAATCTCTGAAATTTCTATTACTTGAATAACGCACCAAATTGAGATCATCCGAATAACTTTTGCCAAAATTATTTAATATAACTTTAGCTCATGTTCGCCCTGAATCTGCATTGAATGTGTTTTAAACGAAGTAAGATATAATTTAACACTGTTCTTTGAGATTATTTTTGGAAGTACTGCCTATAGGAGTGTAAAATGAATTCGTTTTTGTAAATCATGTTACCTTGTAATATTGATATATTTGATGTTAACATTGTAGTTAATTATAACTTGTGTGAATTGATGTGGAATTGGACTATTTGAGTTTTTTTTTCATTTTCGTTGTAAGTTGTTGCTTGCTGTATACTTACACCGAGTATCGCCTACCTAAAACATAAACTGCATATTCACAAATATTTGCATACACTTGCGGACGCGGGATTATTGTAAAGAGCGCACGGAAGTGCCGCGGCCAAGTGCAGTGACAACGACGTGCACGTCTCGCTGCGGCAGTTTATTCCACATTATGTCTCCGCTCCAGTTGATATTCTGTAACGTTCCGATCTATCCCCGCGGAATACAAATTCTACTCATTCTCAACAACAACGCTTGCCAACCGTCTCAGACGTTACCGATACATATTCCTTTTGGGAAACAATAAAATGGAAATCATAGGTCTGGCAGCGTTGGAGCGTCTATAAGTAATATACTAAGAAATGGTTAGCAGGATAGGCTATCAAAAATGGTCATAAAATTGGCATTGCAGTTTTGCATAATATAGAAATTTTCTAAGGATTTTATACATCTGTTGATTATCTTATTACCATAATAGTAGGGCTCTTTCCAATAAACGCTTACGAGGTATAATAAATAATAAATTTTCATAATTATCGAAAAAGTAAGTTTGTAAAGTTGTTGGTCTCTAATTTACGTCACGTTACAGTTTACGATGTACGTTAATATAAACAACGAAAATAGCTGTATCAATAAATGTTATTGCAATTTTATGTTGATTTAGATGAAGTAGAAGGGGTCATTTAGAATCTAGAGGAGTGCATAAGTTGTAGCTCATAGACATCGCTATAGATAGCAGTATGAATCTTAACTAATATAGTTATTGTTGTAATGTAAAAGTTTTTTAGCTACTAAATTTTTTTTATGAATTCTCCTAAAAATAATACAAGTTTTTTTAATTGTCATAATTAACGTTTAAACATTCTTAAAAAATACTCATAATACAATACAATGCCATTGCAGTGTATTTCATTTTATCGTAGTAGATCTCGGTAAAGAAATAATTTTATCGGGTAACAGCAAGTTTTTAAATATTAGAAAATTTTACCGACTTGGGTCCATCACAGCAAAGCAACTCGAACTTCAATTTTTAACTTACTAACAATTAATTTACTATGAACCTTTTTCGATCTTACATAAACATATCTAAAATTCGATGAGGCCACAGTCGCCGCAGCGAAATTGTGCCGTATAAATATTTGAATGAATCACGACCTACTTACTGTTCGCTGCCGAATAAAACCTCTAGTTCGGTATAATTTAGGTGAAAATTTAATTTATAGTTGAAGTTAGCGACGCAAAGAATAAATAATTTATCGAGACTCATTGTGTTCTCTGCTTGAGGACATAGGAATACATTCATCTTATCTCAAAACCAATGTGACAACGAACAATGGATGTCATCGTACATTCAACGCATTCAAACCACATCGTACAGTCTCAAAATCAAACGATGTGACTGGTTTATGTTAATCAAGTTCTATTGTCTCTGTCTGTCAACAAACTAACGCCTGGGCCACCTGATGGTAAGTGGCATCTGCCGCTCATGAACATTCGTAGCATTAAGGGAACCTTTAAGGAGTTGTCGGGTGAAAAGGAAAGGAAAGGTGCTTTTCTTGAAGAACATGTTCCCGTGATAACAATGAATTGGGAATTTGGTTTACATGTACTAGGAACAGTTTACGTGTACTAGGATAGAACTGTTGAAAAAATGTAGTATAAATGAACACGTATACTACACGTGTACATAGAACCTAATTAAGCAAAATTCTTGGTTCTCTTTCATATCTAGGCAACGCGGTTGTACCTACTAACGTGACATTAATTTTAAGACATTATAATATTAATAATTCCTACTATATTCTTATCTTTAGGAAATATCTTTAATTTTTTTAATTATTGAATAAAGGCAATGCTAAATAGCATCACAAAAATTGGACAGCTAATCAATAACTACCAAAAGACAAAGAGATATTTATGTTACGATAACTAAGGACGCAGTGAGCCCGAGTATGTTTTATTGAATGGCCAGTTCTTGCTATTAATTTAGGCTTTGATAGCTTCACGTGGACAGTTTGGTGAGCGTGGAAGAGTCATAATAAGAACAAGCGGTGGAGAAGAGGTATGACGCCGAGTCGCAGCACCATACGTATGGTTCGGACCTCAGGTTCAGGTTATCAACGACGAAATGGCCGCTTATGCAGGAATGTATAAAAACAAAATATGTCAAAAACATATTTATCTGGTTGCATCCTGTTTAGTAAAAACGTGGAAGGTCATCAACAGAGTTACTTAGCAGAGTTATAGGTTATCTGAATCTAACCGGAGCTATCTTGTTAGGTATGTAAACGTTTGCTTTGACAATCAAGGGCTTGAGTGACGGATGGCTGATTCAAAGTAGCTTTTAGAGAACCATTTTATGTACTGAACTATTATGGGAATCCAAGTGTTTATTTTCGTCGCTTTTAAGACTTTTAAGTTTTAAGTCTTTATATACAAAATTAGTTACATGTTCATAATCATAATTTTTCTGCTATGTTTGCTTTGATTCAATATAAAAAAAAATGTCCTGTCATATTATGTCACAACGTTATAAAACTTAGCAAATCATCAGTGACATAGATCTGTTTAGCAAGCACGGTTCTCTACCTGTCCAGAATCTTTATTACGCTCATTAGCCCCGTTAAGCGAACGTTGCTCTTTATACACCAAAGTGTGCATGAATGATGATACACTCTACACATGACATTTGTCTTTTATACGAGCATAAAAGGATCGTTCGACGCACACGTATCGTGATCGCTTTGTATACAGACGCGGGAGAAACATGATATTTTCGTAAAAAGCTTTCTACAAGCGCCAGTTATTTCATCTCACACGGCCTCACATGTACAATACAATATTGCAAGTCTAGTAAAATGCTATTGTGTATATGATATTTATAGTATAATACTGGCATTGAAAGCGATGGAAGCTTTTGATATTGTATTACAATATTAGGATTATTTTATGACTTATTTTCGTAATCGCTCCTAGTCTCACAAATGACGCTAATTATTAAGTATATCGTCACCTAAATTAAGCAACTGTTCTGTTGGTAATTGGTGTGACTGCTGGTGGCAAAGTTTTATGAACTTATAAGTTAAGCCACATCGGAGGTATTTGCTATGGCATCAAAACTTCTTATTAGGTTTGCTACTAATGACTTTTAACCATCCGCATTGGAGAATTGTTTTATCCATTAAAATGAGAAATGCGCTATTGCGGTGATGGTTGAAGTCACACAGAGTCTTATATCGAGGGAGAATTTTTATAGATATAAGAGTATTAAAAATAATCGATTATCTTATTTGCCGTCAAGTTTAAAATATTGAATTTAAATAAAAGTCAATGCACACACACACAATCTAAGTTGTTGTAAGTGTTTATTTCGCTTCATGGATATTTGTGTAAAAGTTTATGAGGTTAAAAATAACATTTTGATCGAATTAGCTTTATTAACTAAGCACAGAACTTTCTTCAGACAATATGTCGCTTCGTAGCTCATTGATATATGTCTTCGTTTCATATTGAACATTAAAATATAGAAAATTAACAAATACTTAACAACAATAACAAATACTTTTTTTTGTACATAACGATAAGTGAATGCTTGACAATAATCCCACCAGATGGAAAGTGGTGATGAAGTCTAAGATGTTAAATGCACTAACTTATAAAAGCTTTGAATAACCTCTTGAAGACTTCCACATTGTAAGAAGGCATTATTTCAATCCTTTGCAGTGCGCACAATGAATGACGACACAAACCTCGCCGTCAGTACAGATGGTACGTTCACTAATATTTCTTTATAACTACTGGAAATAAAATTGATCTACTAAATATTATAAACATTAAAGTAGTAAAAAATACGAATAATTTGAATATATTCAAAAAATATATTACTATATGTATTATAAATGAATATTTTTTTAATATATTATATTTTATACAAATTTCTGGAACTATTCAATATATGTAAGTAGGATATATAACTTATTTCAAATAAATGAAATATCTGAATATATGTAGAAAATGAGCAAGGTGTATATAAACTTAAAACAATAATTTCATTAAGCTAATATTTGTAACAAAGTCTAAATAGAAAACGTTGTTTTATGTTCTGTCTCATGTCACTTAATTAATTAATTGGTTCATTAATGAAGTAACAATTCTGTAGTTTATTTAACTTGTTCTCATTAAATACCGCATTTTCATACATCGCCGAAGAAATGAACATTTGACAAAATATTTATACATTTTCTGGAAGTTGTTAAGAAAGCATAGGCACTGCGGATATTCATCATAGGTTGGCATGACTTTAATTATAGTAACCTATTAACTACTTTTGGTAACTCGTTTATTTATTGAAGTCTTAATCAAACTTGTTCCAACGAGAACTGTCGAGATAATGCTGAGTCTCAGTAGATTTTATTTACTAGAAAAGAAATTTTATGAGAATAATGTTGCAATGAGTATCTGATTTACCAATAAAGAATACAAGATTGAGGGAGAAGTAAAGGGAAAAAAATGAAAGACGTCCTTTTGTAATATCAAAATTGTTTAAAATAAGTCAGTTATTAAACACAATTTATATTTTTTATAACAAAAAAAAATTATGTTTCTTACATTTCCATTTCTTAACAATGATCATGTTGGTTATTGCAAGGCAATTATTATACCTAGGATAATATGTGTTGGGTTAATTGAGTTAATTTGTCATTATATACAAAAAATATCAGCTCTGTATTGTACCAAGAATATTATTTGTCGTTTTGATATTTAATTTAATTACGATATTGATCGTGAAAATTGTTATTAATTTTTCTGACATAATTCATGTTAACTTCATTTTAATTCCGGGGTCTCACTTTATTTACTTTTGCTTACAGGGATCAGTTTACATAGTCCTATGTTTATTTATTGTAATAGTTAAAAAATACCTAAGATATTATAAGTTTTTGCAACAATTTTGGCATAAAATATATAATTGTTGAAAAAAAAATCGTGAGGTAAAAATCCAAACACAAATAGTTTTGTTTTCAGTCTCGTTTTATTCCGTTTACGAAGTGTACGATACTTTACAATTGCTGAAGAGTCATATCTGATGCTACAGGGTTTTATATCTCGGAAGTTGAATCTTCTACCGATATACAAGTGGCACTCATGTCCCCCTAACCGCTTTATTGTCAATATGCCAGACTGAGCGATATCTCAAAGCTTCGCAGAAGTCACTGAATTATTGTTTAAAAGGATTTATAACTTTGTTTCCAACTTCGCTTTTGTTTTAAGTGAAAATACGTACCTACTCAATATGAGTAATTGATTGTTGAAAAAACAAATTAGAATTTATTTTCATAAAATCGACTGTTGACTGTCAATTACCCATTATTTATTGAGCAAAATTAGTCTACTAATCATGCACCACATGCATAATGCACCTTGCATATTATAAATTACTTATCACTCGCTTCGATTAAGAAAAAAATTAATGGGGAAATCTGCATGTCTGAGTGTTCTCCAAAAAGTGCTCAAAGTGTGCGAAGTGTGCTAACATACCTAAAACCATTTAGAGCATTTTAGCAGAATCCCGAGCCTTGCAGTGAGACCTTATAAATTATATTAATATAAAATATATTAATATTTAATATAAACAAAGAATTCTATAAAGATTAATACATATTCTGTCTGTAATATTTTGTTTACCTAGCACTAAACGTAATCAACTATTCTGAGATTTTCTCTTTCTTAGACACCAGTCTGTCTGAACGCCGTCTAAAATTCATTCTGTATTTGCTAAAGTGTAACGTAAAATTATTATATTAAATAAATTATGTATTTAAATAATATTTTACTATTAAATAGTTAAAGCAATTTTAGTATGTAATAGTCAGTTTACTGAAATGGACGTGTAAGTTGCTTAACCAGTAACGACTACTTTAACATAAAATACTAATAACTGGTTCTCGTATCTATGGTAAGAATCATAACATTATAATTAACAGGTGTACTGAAACAATGGATATTCTTCTTCACATTAAATTTCATGATTGCTCTGATTTACTACGAGTATCTAAGGAAATAGTTTTCGAAGTTCTACAAATTTTGAATTTATTTATTGTAGTAATTGTAGTAAAACAGTCAACTTTGTTTGTTACCAAACTTTGTTAAAAAGTAACCATCTGTCCATATTAACTTTTATTAAAAATGAAGAACATAATCTTAATTTGTTCAGCGATTTCTTATTGTGCTCAAACAACGAGTTAGAGCCACACAAATATAGATAGCAGAAATTATATTTTTGAAATTTTTAAAGTTAATCAACATTAACATTCTCAAAAACATAATGTTGCACCCTTAGAATGAAAGGGACTTAACTCAAAAATTTCAATTTACGAGAAATGACGAAGAAAGTTTTCAAAAATGTATGGTCTTGAGTAAATTTAAAGAGACTGATGTATGAGGTTTTCCCTTTCTCACTCATAGTTCGAGTTCTTTTTCACCATGGGGTTTTAGAGTAGGCTTTTTTAAGTAAATTTATAGTAAAATCTGGAATTTCAGGAATTTTGAGTTAGGTCACTTTCATTGCAAGGATGCGATGTGATGTATAGATTCGCCCTCCATACAATTTTATCGCTTGTATAGGTTAATTCTTTTAGCACCTATATTATACGTTGTCTCAGAAGCTCTTGGAAGAAAATACATATAATATCCAGTGACTTAACTTCAGGAAACCTTCGACCATATTTTTTATAATATATATATATATATATATATATATATATATATTTTTNNNTTTTTCGACAGTATTGGGGCGGCCAATCTCATGCTCCCCCAATCCCATGCTGGCAGCACAAGGTGTCGTAAGAGGCGACAGAAGCCAGCCTGCTTGATGGTAAGGCATATAAGGCATTTAAGGATTATATTACGACCGTACGACCCCATAGCCCAGTTGGTAATGACCCCGCCTGCCGAGCGAGGGGTCCCGAGTTCGATTCCCGGCCCGGGTAGACATTTATGTGACAGATAAATGTTTGTTATCGAGTCATGGGTCTTTGTAATGTTATATATGTGTATGTCCATGCCACCCGCAACACAGGGAATCCTAGTACGGGGGTGTGAGTGTGTGAACGTTTATTTATGTTTATTTATTTACATTATCAGTATTATTATTAAGTCATTAATATTATTATCGGTATTTATCTTTCCGTGAAGACCAGCTACCACCCTCCTCCTAAAGTCAGCCGCCAATGAACTCGTCGTATTCCGGCTGAGGGCTTGAGAGCCAATACTTTCTCTCATTTGCTGGCCGACAACGCATCCGTGATACCTTTGGTCTTGCCGATGTCCATGGGTGATGGTGACCACTTACCATCAGATGGCTCGTCTGCTCGTTTGTCGGTTATTAACATTGAAAAACAAGTAATATTTATTATGCATTATAATACTACTTAACAATCTCAACGTTCAAATTCTATCCAATCTTTGCTTAATAATAATAATAATAATCATCATCACACCCCATAGCATATCTTCTCACTGCTGGGCTCGGGGCTCCTTTCACAATGGGAACGGTTAAGGCTATAGTTTGCCATGCTGGTCAAATGCAGGTTGGCACACTTCACACACCTTCGACAACAATACGGAGAGCTCTCAGAGATACAGGTTTCCTCGCGTTGTTTTTCCTTCACGGAAGCAAGTGATAGTTAATTTGTGATACGCACTCGCAACTCCCGTGAACTGATAAAAGGATTTTCAATTTGAACCAAGGTTCAACCAAGGTTCAAATTGGAATTCCTTTTATCAGTTTATTATTATGAAAATTATTATTTATATTAATTGTTTCCTAGAAACTGAAAAAGCGTAGGATGGTCGATAGATTAGAAGCCGGAATTTAACGCCAATTATGTTCAGAAAACTCTTGTACATTATATAATTGATTGCTTTTTTGGAAAAAATTAAAATGATCTTAAACTAATTTTATAGTTTAGTTATATAAAAATTTCAATACTTTTAATTCTTATCTTAATCAGTGCACCGATTTCATGATGTAGAAAAGATACGGCAATATGTATATTATTTATATATTATTTGTAACTATCTCTACTCTTTATTAGGTATCGTCTAAGACAATCAACTCAATGTCAGATTTATAATCAAGTTGTGGCAAACAGAATACTGTTATAAACGAGTGCCATTCGCAGACTTAACGATGCCCTTATTCTTGTCCCATTGCGGTCTGTATACGGATGTGGCCAGCCTGTCCTAAATACTCGTAGACAAACTTCACGTATAATGTATTTTTGACAATTTGACAAAAGTGCAGAAACATACGCTATAGTAAAGTGGCAACGACCTTATTATTCATTCCCATTTTTTTGGTAGCGGCCTCGCACTTATAAACTAGTTTACGTGGGATTCTTATCCACTAAAACACCCTCCAACGCATATACCAACGCCCCGGGATCTAATATGAACGGGAATATCCTCCGTCTCATCGCTGTCGTCTCCGAGCAGAATCGATTCTCTCTCGATTCCGCTAGGCAGTCTCCTTCTTTACCATTACGGTTTCACAGAAGCGATCCATAGCCTTCCATGCAGCGTTCTTCACCAGCATAGCCGCTACTATTGCTGGCGGGGAGAGATCTCTCCCAATTCGTTCGACTTGGATGCGCCGCTCGAACGTTCACGCAGGACACTCCTCGAGCGTGTACTGTGCGTCGTCCCGGTCCCAATTTGTCCATGAAACATTACAGATGTTTCTAAATACCTAAATATCATTGTTATGTTATTAATTGTTGTGAACAATTATATATTATTAAATGCAATTAATTATGAGCCCTAGGTATTTAGAGGATATCTTTTATTAATTTAATTGGTTCTCGGAGTAATATTTTAGTACCTACTACTAGTTTTATATATGAGAGTCATGTCAATGGCACTTATGTCAAGTAAACTTTCCATCTGAGAATCCAAGTGGACCTCTTCTCGAATGTCTTACATAAGACAGTCGCTCCACCAGATGTCAAGTAACTGACATCCATCTTCACAATATATAACTGTTACTGCACTACGAACCTGCAGATATCAGTGCTATTCGTTAACGAAGCGTGAATGAGCAAAAAGTTACCGATAAATCCGCTTTTAAACTGAACTGACAATCCGTATTACGATAAGGTTTATCCTGTCGCATCACATAAAGTATTGCCACGTGGCTGCACGGTCAGCTTTTCATTGTCCCTTTGATATTGGCTTCCGGACATAGCGCGAATGGATTCACCGTGCAATAGTGTTCAGTGCAGAACCAACGTCCACGTGCCCTTTTTGTTAGAATCGTATTGTCCGAGGTCGGCGGATATCATCGGTTTGTGGAATTTGCCAATTTCCAATGGCAATGAATATCTGGATTTTCGGCGAAATTTGCTTTTGTGTACGGTAAAGCGTTTTAGTAGTAAATGAGATTAATTCAAAGGTTTAAAAAGCAATTAGCCAATTATACTTATTCCATATTAAATACATAAAATCAAAAAATACTATAATAAGTACTAAAATAATAAAATCTACATGGAAACGACAAATAATTTTATTTCAAATATACTGTGATAAATATTGAATAATATGTATATAAATATAAATGAATAAATATGTCGAGTTTAAATTTTATATTGACTTCATTATCTTTAATGTTCTTTATCTATTTTAGTTTTAAATCGCATTCATCCTTAGTTCATTTTCAAGAAAATTTCACTAGTCAATTTAGCCACAGTATATCTATATTAGTATTTAAATCTCTACAATACAAAGACTAACGACAAAGAGTTCTAAATATCCATATTGATAAGTCACATATTTGCAACCATACATTGCAAAATTAAAATTCAATGTTACATTCAAACCATATCAATCATTTTCACAAAATAATAGATACGGCTTAGTATTCAAATCACTGAGTTTTTTTAACGAAGTTCCTTATTGTACGTGACATTACAGGCTCTTGATGAATGAGACTCGGCCGAAAAAATTGTAATATTTTGATGATCACGATAGTTTTGCTATACTATGTATGTATGTATGTATGCTTTTAAAGTGTTTTCATTCGTTATATGTGTGTAGGGATTATTTAATTTAAGAAAATTGTGCATTATTATTGGCATATAATATGCAAGTTTTGTTTAATTAAAAAATGTTGTTCGAATCGCTTCATTCATTCTTTTTTTAATTATATAAAATATTTTTTTTTTTAGTTTTTTAAATAGCTATTTTATATTAACATAAAAATGTATTAATTTCGATCGATCATAATTAATTAGAAAGAGCTTTATCAATTCAAACATTGATTTGAGGAGTCTCTAGTGATATCTCGGCATTGACCAAAATAATTATTTTAAAAATGGTGACCTATGGTATCGTTCTGCCTGTTGCTACACTTTTTAAAGGTGGAAATGGGGGCTTTTCTAGAATGTTTAGGTAACACTGATATTATACACAGTAATTTTTTACGTTTAGCTTTGTTGTTATTGTTTTTAAAGTCTGTTTAAATTTTTTTAAAAGCCCTTTATTGAATGTCCAAAAACTTCGATGTAGTAGAAAAAAATATATACCCATACCAAGTTAACACCGTTTTAATAGAAATAAAAAGATGTATTTTATTTATCATTATACGTATATAATTAAATTTCTGTCTGATTTTCAACAAGTATTCTTTATGTCAGTACGGTTTGGCATTAGCTTTACTGAGATAGAGAAAAATTTCTAAAACATTAACTATATTATTATTTAATGAAGATTGTATAAAAATGATTAGAACTATATATGAAATTTAAAATATATTATGTAGGTGGCGCAAATGAAGCTCTTTTGTGAGCGGAAGGAAGCGGGCCTCGCGAGTGTTTGTTTGCGGCAAACAATGAGTCTGCGATTTGCGGCAGGGACGCGCTTTGTTGATGCGAATCAAAACAGTAATGGAATAAACTTCCACGTTCGCAATGTGATTTTAATTTACTTCATACTTTATTTCACATTCTCTGTAAATGGTTCTTTAAATACTGCTTAAATAGATTTTTACTTACGAGTTTGGTGGATAATTGTCCAGCTTATTTAATGTTATATTTAAAACATTATCTTTTATTGCAGCTAAAAGATTCATAGCCAAAAGCCTTATAGCCAAAAAGCAGTTAATTGCAGTAAAGTTGTAATAAAACCTTGCGAATAAAATTACAAAAAATAGATATATAGAGTTTCCAATCCATGCAAAAATACAACATTGTTTGAATGATTAAATTAACGTAGAATTTTACTTTTTAAAGCATGCATGAATGATTTTTTGAATCAATTTTAGTAATTTCCAATGTTCGTCGATAACTTTGATATACGCGTTACTTCTTTTTCAACCTCACAATTTATTTGTTAATTTTAAAATCTCTTACTACGATTAATTACGTCGACTCCAAAATAAGGACTGTAATTACTTTCAGGTCGATTCAGATGTCAGTGATCTGAACTTCAGCTAAATTCAAGGACAGAAAATTTTAACTCATCACAAATCGATAACCAAAGTGCTTCAAATTTTGTAAATTATAATTGCTATTGGAATCGTAAAGTTCATCACTTAACAAAACTTATATTATCAAACACGTGTAGTCTGATTTAGAATGTACAAAAGTGGCGTTTGCCTTTTATTTTAAACTAGCTTCATACCTTATCGTTTCACTCAAGAGTTTTGTTGCATGTTCGATCTGTTTAGAGAGTATCGGAATGGTGGCAAAAAGCACGAAGTAATCGTATTTTCTCGCCAATTAATTCAATTGGACGTTTCGCTATTCACCTTACCTTTTCATTTTGCATAAGCAGTGCGGAACTAATTTTCAGTTTGCATTTTGTTGGGGAAAGTTACAGCCAGGTGACATTTTGTGAACATTCACTTATTTTTGAGACTAGTTAGGTATATTTTATGATGCTGATTCATTGGATTAAAATGTCAGATTTATTTTTTTTATAAACGGTTACACACTCACACCCCCGCACTAGGATTCCCTGTGATGCGGGTGGCATGGACATACACAATTATCACATCACAAACACCCATGACCCGAGAACAAACATTTATCTGTCACATAAATGTCTGCCCCGGCCGGGAATCGAACCCGGGACCCCACGCTCGGCATGCAGGGTCACTACCAACTGGGCTACGGGGTTGTCAAATTGTAATCGTGGTTCGCTGTAAAATACAGACAGGCCTTTAGATCGGTTGATAGTAGTTTGCTTGTGAAATACAAGCTCCTGACTTTGATTCTGGCCAGTGTAAATATTTATGGAATACATAAATATTTGCTCTAACGTCGTCAGTTGTTTGATTGGTTAAGGATGCGTTGTATATGTCCTTGCCACATCTACATATATCACAGGGAAGGTTATTTCACTTTTTTTTTAGAGCTTTAAATTATTTAATAAATTAATAATTGTATTTATATTTAAGAATGTTAGCATTGCGAAAAGTAATGCCTGATACTATTAGCTACAATTAACCAGTATTCGTTAATTTGCTAAGTTTAATTTATACGCAAGCTATTCTGTGTTATCGATGACTGTTTATAGAGAAATAATTCTATAGAATATAGCTTAAGTATCTACAGCTATTATCTGCATTTAAACTAAAACATATCCGTAATCCCAATCTCCGGTTACCACAAGAAACCTTTAACAATATTTTTATCAACTTAGTACAGAGCTAAACGTGTTCTACACGTTCTGAATATAATTAGGAGCAGCTTTTTGTAAGAATCATCCGCACGATCCACATACTGTTAGCGGAAAGTTGAAATAATGTAACTATGTAGTTGTCGGCCATTTGTGCGGCATTAGTTGAACTTTATACGATATCCGGCATCAGGAAAGCCAATTAGCAATATCATCCGGCTTGCGCGTGTAACGAGAGCCGAGTGGCTATAAGCACAGTTGATACAATTAACATACTGCAAATTGCTATCAAATTTACTTAAAATTACCCGTACCGAAACGGGTGTATTAAAAGCATTTGTTAACATAGCTCTTAAGTGACCTAGTTATTAAATGAACACTTGTTAACGGATTTGATTTGGTAACTTTTCAAGTGACTTACATAGGTATCTAAAAGCATACGTTTGTTAGTAGATACGGATTGGCTGCAATGTATGAGTTTATTATCCTTTGCTATTTAACGATAACAACCGACGCTGATTGGTCAATATAGAGTAGCACGGCACTGCTAAGGAATTTCGCCAATAGAGGTCACTCATTCGAGTATGGTGAGTACAATATGTGCCGGAAGTGGATCACTTGAATTTGAGATGAATCCAAGTTACCAATCGCTTTCTACTTTTTTTAGGTTGACAATGTACCTGGTAGGCGAGTTATGCTTTTTTTACCGAGGCAAGACCATTGGAATACTCCTTTCTCTATTGGTTATCAGCACTTGGACCGGTCTGATTTGACTTGTACTGTGCTAGTATTATCCATTCAATTATATTAAACAGCACTGTGCATAATCTGCAGAAACACATCTCGGTCATGGACTTGGCACATATTGTAAAATGCTCATAGTTACTTGGTTCTTCGTATTTGTATGGATAGTGTGATATCAATAAAATATCTGCGCGATTTTATCTTCCCATTTCTCAGGCCCTGAACCTCTTGAGTGGTAAGATGTCGCCTCCTACATTAACAAAGTTGGAGGAAACGCCAAAAACTTTTGATGACCGCTGACATGGGAATAAGCGATACACGTATCTCTTACAAAAACTTATTTGGGCTAATAATCACTACATAACTATATTGGATAAAGTTGACGTAATTAGCCCAATTATAATTAATTTTGACGTTACTTTGATGATATTGGATATTATGTGTAGGTAATTATAGATTAGTAAACGTCCGCAACTCGTTTGCGCAGATATTTCAATAGTTTAATGGGTTTTGTTTTAAAATTTCACAATTAATATGATTTAACACAATAGTCAAGAATAATAATTAATAAGATGATTTATTCTTTGTTCGTTATAAGCAAACGATAGCCGATTAAAACAAAATTAAATACTCCAGTGTTAATATTTAAATAAATGAACATTAAATGACTAACAAGTTTACATAGCTTATAAATTATAGAAAATTATAGTACTATTAGGGCACACACACGCATGGAAAGAAACAAATTAATATGGCTACAAAGAAATATGTTTTTTTTTATGATAACCATTAAATCTATCGATATCATTATATAGCATATCATTTGCGAATCGCATGTTATATTCTAATTTTCATCAAGATCAGTCAACACATTTTTGAGTTATAGAGGGACATACATAATATGGCAATAATTACAGACAGAACCTACAGAACCTACAGATTTATATAGAAGTGTAGATTAGTATTCATAGACCAAGTTAAGCAACATGCGGAATTTGGACGAGCGGTCGCGAGTGGCAAAGTTTCAAGATCATTCATTACCTATGCATCGAATAATAGGTTCAGTAGTCCATCGCAGTTGTTAGCTTTGGATATCAATTGAACTATATAAACAGTGAAGGTCCAGTAATTTGAATGTCGATCTGCTGCAGAGGGGCCCCGGTGCGAATATCATTAATTATCCCTTTTTTTGGAGAAGGAAAAATTGTAAAGAAACATACCTAAGGGTTCTTCTTGAATTTCTTAAGTCCTATTCTTAAGACTTGTCTATTATCACATTGTGAGATGAGACCTGAACTCATCCATGGGATAATTATAAGTGTGCGATGAAGAGATTGGAGGATTTGGGACAGTTTGTGGATTTTGATACAGACTTCAGATGGCTTGTAACATCTTATAGATTTATGCTGAAACAACGCGGGTGGGTTTTTCCAGCAGACTTTTTGAGATGTAATGACCTCAGTGGGTCGATAAAGAGGAATTTTTCGATAAAGTTGTGACGCAACAGTAAATTTTTAACAGATAAAAACGACCTATATATTTGTTTTTCAAGATTCCGCATATTATCGTTATCATACAGTGTTAGTTAACTGTCGCGATACCATCTCAAAAATTATTGGACGTTTATGAGAACCATTGTTGGTTTGTTCTGGTTATGGTTATTACACGGGCGCTTCATTACATTTCAAATGCAAACAGGTCTCCCGACAACACTTGTAGTTATTACTTTCTACGCCTTCAGACTCCTTTTCACACAACGAGAAGGAACTGGTGTGAAGTTTAAACATGCATTTTTATTTCATTGCCTGAATGCGGAAACTTTGATTAGTCATGTATATGCAATAGTTACTGTAAACATCTGCAAACAAACGCTTCCAGAAACATTAATCATTTAGAATTTGACAATGATGGAGTTGTACTTGGATCGATAGTATAGGGATTAATACTATTACAATTTATGAGAGAAAATCACGGCCGTTCCAAGGATAGGTAGGCGATCTACGGACCATGGCAGGCGCATGAAAGGCCTTGATCTCATTATTAGACACTATGGAGGAATTTTGGTGAATTCTATTTTTTATGTTATAAGTCTATAAAGGAGCCAACGAGCCACATGATGGTAAGTGTGGTCATCGTCACCCATGGACATCGGTAATACCAAAGGCGTCATCGCTGCGTTGTCCGTCGAAAAGGTTATTTCTATGATGTAAAATAAATGTAGTACAAGAGTAAATTTAGTTTTAATGTAATTATTATCATTTATTATAAAAGCAAAGCAAAGATACTAATAAAATAATTTAATTTGATTATTTTATTTTTGCTCTCGTATACTTGGGAAAAAAATTACAACGCCAAAGGTAACTTTGCACGTCAATATTAAATATAAATTGGAAAACTTGCTTTTTACATAGATACAAAATTTCAAATTAGTTAAAAATATATATTATATTTGATCATTTGATACTATACGTATGTTATATATGTAGATTGCTTGTGTCTATTTACAGTTTATATCTTATCTTGTCTTTTCGCAGTTACCAAAGGTTGAGTGATAGAGAATGCTGAATGTAATATATTACAATAAAATTTAATTAGGAAATATTAAGATGGAAACGTAAGACCAATTCAAGTCCTCACAAACAAAGAGACATGTTGAACCGTACAATGTGAACACTAAGTAAAAGCTTTCGAAGGGTATTAATTCTGTAATAAACGGTGTTACGTTGTCGCACGGCACGTTGAAACCATGTCGAGTGTGAAGTCGACGCTCAGCAGCGTAATCTTCTTTTGAGCTTATGTTATCTGAGAAATGTTGGTTACTTGCGGTAAGCCAGCTAGTTATTACACGTACAGTGGGAAAAGAATAGTAGTTATGTGTGATTAACGTCAGAAGAGACGCTTTGTAATTTTTTGTTTTATAACTGTACTTTTGCGTTAAAGGCTTTTTTTTTATACGTTTGAGTCCAAGTCAATCACTCATATGCATAGTGCATTTCGTTGAAAAACTAAGAAGGATATGGAGTCAAGTCTCCAAATGTTCAGTTTACTTTATAAACCAATTACGAGGAGCCGTCATCTTGTATCAGACGTAAAAGATTCGATCGAGGTGAATAATCGGGCGCGATTCTGATTGTATATATGACAGTTATTGTATAAAGTTTCTTGCTCGTCTCCGTCCTTCAAAGGTCATGTTAAGGCGTTAGTATCTAGTTGATAGTGTATGATAGCCAGTGTAAAACTATACCAGGGGATTAATTTTTTGATATCAGGACCAATGTTATCCAATTTCATAAAACCGTCTGCCAAATCCTTTTAATCCAAATGAAATAATTGTTTAATATTAGGCAGTACTCGAAGATTTGGGTCATTTTTATTAAACTAAACAATTTTTTTTAATTAAGAGAGTCTATTACCGGCTACCGCCCGTCGTACTTGGTTTTATTTTTATAAGTACTGGAGTCAACAGTTCCGGAGCACCGAAGCAACGCTACTAATCCCTTCGACGCTTTGGAGTACTCGTATACCATGTACATACATCGACTAGATGTTTAATGTCACTTTAACTTTGTGTTCATCGACTCGTAATATACGAACAAATACAGAAATGTATTTATTATTATTATTATTATTTTTTATTTTATGATATGCTGTTATCTTTAGCTGTATATATATGTACTATCGGAATGTAAAAAAAATTAAAAATAGTAAATAATTCAATTAATATTGGGACAATAAATAGGATGTTATTGGTATATTTATTTATTTATTCTTCACTGCATTCTACCTAATATTAAGGAATACAGAGGGTGAACTTAATATCTATCGACGTTCTCTACCAGCCAACCCGGTGTGACTCTGAGAAATGCTAGGTAGGTGTAAATACAAACAATTTTTAAGATAAAATTTACAAAATAATATTACTGCAAAACATATACTACTTATACAATAATTATACTTATAAATAAACTCATACATACATTATTACATGCATATACATACATTATAGTTATTTATGCAACCGTTGTATAATAAGGGGTATTAAAACACGAATGTCTGTTTATCACACGAGGCGAAGCCGAGTGTGATAATAGTATCACATGAGTGTTTTAATACCTAATTATCAACAATTGCATACAAGACTTTATCTCCTCCTATACTTTAAATCCTCTATAAAAGATTCTGAAATAGTTAGTTTACTGCTAACATTAAAACAGCCAGTCTTAGTAACATAATATCATCCATTACTAATAGAGTATATACAAATAAACTAAGTATTAATGAAACAATTATTTACTGTAGTAGTAATTAACATTTTGTATAGTAACACATTTTTGTAACACTTGCTAATTTTTTTGTAAACAAAACAAAAAGAAAATGACGGGGATTCCAATAACTTACTTTTTTTACGGCGCACGGCGTTCTGGTAGTGAAACGCACGTGAATGACAATGTTATTTTTTAAATTCATAAGATACCACACAGCGAGCAGTAAGAATATGGCTGTCTGTTGAGTAAACCCTTTGCACAG
This sequence comes from Megathymus violae, assembly GCA_003671415.1. Classification (NCBI taxonomy): domain Eukaryota; kingdom Metazoa; phylum Arthropoda; class Insecta; order Lepidoptera; family Hesperiidae; genus Megathymus; species Megathymus violae. The sequence goes on from PDGT01000045.1 coordinate 1,671,810, forward strand.
AAGGGATCTAAAAGAAACAAATGAGTGTTATTATCCAATTCAGTACAACATTATATCATCCGTTTGGATGATATTATGGTTATTAGGTCATTGGGTGTTTTAATGTTGGCAATAACAGTTTCAGAATATTTTATTGAGGATTTAAAGCATGGTAGTAGATAAAATATTACAAACAAAGTGGACATTACTTGATAACCCTATGAGGTGAAGGAAACGTTCAAAAAATATTCCCGCAGTAACTTATTGAAACATGCTTGGTAGGTGAATTTCTGATGGTAAGTGGTTGGGCATTACACAGCAGTATACCTGAACAGTGAAAGAATTACCGAAAAACTACATTTGTGTAGTGGAAGAAATACTTTTAGATTTCTGGATGAGCATAGCTCTCTGCTAGAAGTGGAGCAAAGGTATTGAAATTTTTCCCTTAGGTAAGACAAATAAAATGGATTATGTAAAATAGAATACAAAGCCAAGAAAAATCTAGAGTTTCTTAAATCAAGATCTTTCAGGAACATTCTGATGTGGTGACAAATAGACTAATGCATTCTCGTGTCTTAAGATAATCATTTCACCATATATTTATTTTTTTCAATAAGAGGAAATGGATTTGATATATAATAATTTCTTTGGAGTTTCTTTCCATTTCATCTAACAATACGTAGTTTGACTTTGGAAAAGTGTAAAAAGCTATTTTGATAAGAAATTCTAATTTTCCTTTTAATTGTATCGAACAAGGTATTTTCCCTGAAAAATTAAAAACATCCATAATTAACCCACTATTTAAAAAAGATGATAAAACAAGTATGAAATGTTATCGCCCTATAGCCTTAATTCCAATTTTTTCAAAAATTATTGAACGTGTTATATTTAATTGTATCAACTGTTATTTTGAGAAGAATAATTTATTCACGAGAGAACAAATGGGCTTTAGAAAGAATAAGGGCATAAATTTGGCTGTTTATGATTTGATTGAAAGTATTATAACCCATAAAAATAAAAAAATACCTGTTTCTGCTTTGTATCTCGATATGACACGTGCCTTTGACTATGTAGAACATAACATGTTATTAGACAAACTAGAAACATATGGAGTAAGGGGAAATGTTCTAGCTCTTATTAAGTCGTACCTTTCGAATACAATACACGTAACACAAATCATCAACTCGTGTATAAAAAGTAAAACTGAAATTTCTTACTCTTCTGATCCCCGAAAAGTTAAATTTGGTGTGCCTCAGGGTAGTGTGCTGGGACCATTATTATTCCTTATCTATATAAATGATCTCCCAAAGGTTACCAATCACCAAATGGTATTGTTTGCTGATGACAGTACTGTAATATTTACAGGAAAAAACATCGATACATATAAAACTGATGCAAACAAAACCCTGCACTCAATTATAGACTGGCTTAATAATAACAACTTAAAACTAAATATTAACAAAACAAACATCATGCATTTTGAGTCATGGGAGTAATATAATTAACACAACTGACAAAGTTAAGTTCCTGGGACTATGGGTTGATGAAAAATTAAACTGGAAACCACAAGTTGACACTATTTGTAAGAAAATTTGTAAATTTGCGTATGCACTAAGGATGTTAACAAAAAGGATTAGTAATATCAAAATAGTACTGACATCTTATCACGCATACGTGTCGTCGATACTAAGATATGGAGTAATGTTATGGGGGAATTCAACGGATAAAGATAGGGTTTTCAAAGCTCAGAAGAAATGCATACGAGCCATCGCAAACATTGGTAATAGAGATAGTTGTATCCCATATTTTAAGAAATATAAAATTTTAACTTTACCATGTATCTACATATTTGAAATATCCATTTTCGTTAAGTCTAAAATCAAATTATATACAAGATTTAATACTGCCCGCCTTGGTAATAAAATATGTGCAACCACTTCAAATTCTGCACTACTTGGGAAAAGCATGCTTGGAATGGCACCCAAAATTTTTAACAAACTACCCACCACAATAAGAAATGAGGACATTAATATCTCTCAGTTTAAGCATAAACTCCGGGATCTCCTGATTGACAAAACCTATTACACTATCAATGACTTTTAAAATGATAAATTTACATGACAATTAATGAATTAATTAACATTTACTATGTATAAATTGACATAATTGACATAATTAATTTAAGATCCTGAATTGAAATAATTAATTAAATGACATTTGCTATGTATAAACTGACATATTAATTGAATAACTTATAGAATTTGAATCTGTGTATCTCTATATACTCGTATTATGAAAAATTGACTGTACAATATTTGCACGCCAATAGGCAGAATTTAGCGGAAATTATTTTGAATGAATTGTAATATTGTATCATTATACCTAAATTCAGCAAATAAATAGATATTATTATTATTATTATATGTGAAGCACGGTCACATTTATAGAGAATTCTGGTGCGGGCTTTAGTGTACGAAAGTGTGTTTATACAACTAGGAGTATATTTATATAACACAAAATATGGAATCGTGGTTTATGTATTTTAATTTGCAGTACCGTAGCTGTAAAGTAGCTTTCCCAATTTACGTTACGAGGTGCATCGCACTGGACGTTAGCAGTAATTGTCGGGTGCCTTTTTTTGGATATACCTACTGTGGCATTGAATATTTCCGGGTAGAAGTGTAGCTTAGAATATTGTATATTATGTGGTTGAAGTGTTATAACGAAATAAATGTTTTATTCTTCTTTTTTTGCTTTTGTCGAGTTCTACTAGTAGACTCATTAACAATTTTTTCATCAGTACCCATCGTAATGCGATGCGGTGTTTAGTTAGGAAATACAAATATAAAATAAATATATATATCTTCATTCTTATAGAAATGTTTATCAATCGTAAAATATTTGCGAAAGCAAAATAAAGCGAGTATTTTTATCCGTTTCCATTTAAATCGCAGTCTCATTTCATTTCTTTCAGCGTCTTGATCCTTTGTACTCTAAAGAGTACCTCTACCTTATTTCAACTGTTTAGGTAACGGAAAAATGCCAGTGACTGAAAATGCAATGTTGCAAGCCATTTAGATGTAAATGGACTCACGTTATTGAAATTCTTTGCAATAACATAATAAACTCCAGTATTTTACGGATGAATAATGGTAAGAACACTTTTTTTACGTTTAATGGTTTTAAAGTTATAATATTTTGTTGACATTTTTAAAATATATTTTATACAGAAAAAAACTTTTAATTAAAAAATCTTTTAATTAAAAATACAAATATAATTATTATATCAAAATGTGCTTTAATTAAACAAAGGAAGAACTTGCAAACAATAACTGGATTCCCTATTAAAAACTGCAGGCGAAACTGAAGCAAACTGGAAACGATTTCATTCTGTAGAACTCTAGAACTCTGTTCACTCTGTAGAGTCAAATTGCCTTTGCGATGCCAAAGAAAGTCTTTGTGATTTTAAATCTTGAAATCTTTTCGTCTAAACAAGATGGAATGGGCTGGTTTACCCCACATGAAATTTGTGAAATGTTACATGTTAAAAATGAATACTAAGTATTTCGAATGAGAACGCTTTGCTAACTTAAATATTGAAATGGAATAAAATTTACTCGAAGTTTGTTTTTACAAACACTTTTCGAAAGTCAATCTAATCTATCGCTTCAACGGATCCCTACTGTGAGTGATCCCAGAAGAAGAAGAAGCGACAAAAAACTCCTGTGGGGTTTTTTGATTCGAAAAGTGATGTGAGGTTTCATAATAGTATTAATAAGTATGTAGCTGTATGGTATCAATCAATCTTTTTATTACGTTGAAATGGCGCATAAAACAATTAAAAATTTGGTTGAGAAACTGTTTCACTGCTGGGTTTGGGTTTCCTCTCACAACAAGAGGTTAAGGTCATAATCCACCACACTGATCAAGCGCGAATCAGCAAACTTGATACATCTTTCCTAATGTCGGTTTCCTCACGATATTTTCTTTCATTGAGCTAATGATAATGAAAAATCATTACGCTACAACGTATTTAGTATTAGTTATCGTAAAGTATTAAAAGTTTTGTATTTCATTTCAAAACAATGTTGTAAGATTAGATTAAAACTTATTTATTTTAACTTACTTCGGATATCTTAATCAATTGGATTAGGATCATTAGAGCGGAGGAGCGAGTTTAATTAATTTAAATTGAAAGTAAAACATGTAAACTTTTATTAATTTTATTAAAACAAGTATATTTCTATTATTTTATTTTATCATCGTCTAAATTTTTATCTGTAACGAGATCACACGGAAACCTCTTAGGCAAAAGGTATTATTAGCTATTCCCATGTACTCCTATTCGCTGGAATAGGATGTGATCCCTGGATGGGTAAATTCTATTACGAACTTAATAACCGATGTATTAAATGCGAATTGTAATAATTACAATTAATATCTATGAATTTAATTTATATAACCGGGAAATGTTGCCTTCAAAATAATATTCTTATTGTAAACCAGCAAACTGCTTTCGCTTCGCTTCAGAAAAAGTACCTTACGTTTAGAAATAGCATCTGCATTTTTTTAGATATGGATTTTTCTTCTTCTGTGAATTAGAAATACATATATTAATTAACAACTTTTTTATTTATGAACCTATTGATAAGACAATTTAAATGTTAAGTGACGCTAACTGCAATACATTAGTGAAAACCGTAACGAAATCGGATAAGCCGTTTCTGAGATTAGCGCGAACAAACGCACAGACAAATAGACAAACAGACAAAAATTCTTACAATTATTGTTTTGGGTTCTGTTACGTTCATAAAGGTCCCTAATAACAGTATTTCTACATTATCCTTAATTTATAAAAAGCAATCAGTTAGAATTGTATTATAACATTAGCAAAATGCCCTCGCTTCGCTTCAGAAATAGTACCTTATGCTTAGAATTAGCATCTGCATTGTTTTAGGAATGGGTTTTTCTTATATATCCTTAATGTACAGAAAGCGGTAAGTTAGCATTTGACTATATACTCGTATATAAGGAATACTAATTTTATTATGTTTAATATTTAAATAAGTAACTGACAAACGAGTAACGGCTAATAAGTGATCTGAATTTATTTGCCGCGGATTCTCCAAACATCAAATGGTTCATCGATGCGTTCCTGGCTAAGAAGTGTGAATGCCGCTAGTTAACTGACCATTTAATACTTATTTTATAATTTAAAGTATAGTAGATACTTAATGTCCGTAATTTCTATCGAATGAAAAGGATCGAAATTCCATTCAGTAATTATCTATGGTCGTAAATCAAAACAGAACGGTCTTGCTTTTGTTGGTGTGTATGGAAATACTGAAAAGGTTCTGCTTACTACAGCTAAACGACGATTAGTGGCCGAAATAAAATTCTATTGTTTTTGTGCTGTGTTCCATTATTGACTAACTTTCTTTTACCCTCTATGTCCTAGTTTTGTAATGGAATCTTTTTATAGAAATAACTCTTAGAAGGTCTTGTATTTACAACGCGTAAACTTTGAATGACGTTGGGTTGTTCTTAAAACATTTTCTTTTCTCCAAATAATTGGCCCACATCAACATTTTATTCGACTAAATAAAATCAAAGACTCTATTCTACTTGTAACTTTTCAGATAATTTAATAGTTAAGTCTTAATAAACTAAAATCTATTTATTTAAGTAAAAAAAAAAAAAAATTAAAGCGACATCAAAAAGAGTCAAAAATCACCATCACAATTGTACTGAAAAGTGCATATGATTAAAAAAATATATTACTACATATATATACTCCATAATGAAATGTTTAAAGTCGGTACGAAGTCTAAAGCACAACAATACTGAGCAATTTAAATACCATTATTAATAACGGACTACAATAGTACATACATAGTATAATATAATAAATATTATAATAAAAAATGACGTGCATAAGTGTATTTACAAAGTACCTACATAAATAAATTATTTTGAATTTACATATAATATAAAACTAAGTTATAATTTATAGGGTAAAGGTTCTTTAACATTATTTTGTCGAAAAATTTGCATTTGATTTTAAACTTAAAATCGTGAGTATATGTTACAGTTAAAATAAAAATTTGCATTTTTTTTCTATTTGTAATCTTACCTTTATTTTATTTCTATCGACTAACAAGCATGCGGGCCATCTGATGGTAAGTGGTGACCGCCATTGGCTGTGGCCCCGGCCAAGAAATAAAGGGTATACTCGTATTAAATTACCGAAGTAGTTATTTTATGAAAGTCAACGTTTCTAACATAATCTTGTCATCTTGTCTTTTAAAATTTTTTTGACGTCATGTTCATATTCAAGCAACGTGGATGGAATTAAAACATTGTCAAAATTGGTATTAAAATGTTATCGGCATGTTAAAAACATTATTTTCCGAAGAATTTAAATATTATTCTAGTACTTATATGTCTTTGCATATTTAAACAAAATTCAGAAGTTATTTATTTGTAGGTTAAAATGCAATGCATTTTGTCCTTGAGGAACATTCCACGAATAATATATTATACTAGCTGTGCCCGCGACTTCGTCCACGTGGAATTTAACAAAAAAATATTTAGTAGAAATAAAAGTAGCCTAAGTTACTCATTATTACATCAGGTACCTTCCAGTGAAATTCCTGTCAAAATCGGTCCAGCCGTTTCAGAGATAAGCCGGAACAAACAGACACACAAAAATTGTAAAAAATGTTATTTTGGTATATGTACCGTATATACATTCATATGCATGTAGTAAAAAGCGGTTATTTTAATATTACAAACAGACACTCCAATTTTATTATTAGTATAGATAATGAACACTGAAACGTAAGCTATTATTAACATGAGAATGTTGTGATAGGCTCTACATGAAGAGCACGCAGGGATATTGTCAAACAATATTATTTGAGGCTTGATAATTATGCTCGTATACTCTATGTGTAGTGAAATTGAATGTATATAATATGTATTTAACATTGAAATACATTGGGCTCTAAGTTTTATTAATAATGCGTGCATTTTTGAGAGTACGTAGCGGTATGATATAATAATGTTGCCAATTTAATCATGATGAGTTGCTGTCGCTGAAAATACGGGTTTATTTTGTTTTGGAATGGCATAATTCAACTTGATGTCACTGAGATTAGACATCTTCAAAATAACGACACTTGGCTTGTGGCTGCAACATTTTCAAATGTATAACTACATACTTTTGATAAATTTTGCCTTTCGTGAGAGTGATTATTAAAAAGTGAATTACGAGTGCTTTTATATTCATTTTACTATTTGACGTTTGTTATAATGTTTTCAGTGTTTGGAAATATTTTTTTAACAATTACCATTCCTTGTATTGGATAGTTTTGGAAAAGTATATACTAGGTATTTACTTTTCTCGACTTTGGAACTTAACATGGGCAAGTACGGTTAAGTGTTCTTTATGATGTCCTTATCATTTATTTGTGTTCAACGTATCAACGATATCAAGAATCTGTATATGAACGTATAGGTGATAGAACTCTGCCCGACTTCCGTTTCTGCTCTCGTAGCAGACGGACACCTCCGACATACTCTCGAGTAAGTCATCTCCATTTTTCGACTGTATTACTGTGCCGTCGATACCGATCGACCGCGACTTAATTGT
>PDGT01000045.1:1681000-1718233 GCA_003671415.1 Megathymus violae
TAGGGGCCACAAGGCCAAAGCCAACCGGGTGGTGTTTAGTGGGTACCCTACGGGAGTCCCACATAACCAGAGCAGCCGGCTGCCTGGTATGCTATGAGCATTCACCACCCCCCTCCCTCGCTTTCCGGAGGGTAGCCGACTCACTTACCATCTCTGAGCGCAAAGAAAAAAAAAAGAACTCTGCTTAAACGGCTGGACTGATTGTTATGATATTTGGTGTGTAATTGTAAGGATCTCTGGATCATTTTGATTTATAATTGGACAATTGACAGTTGGTAACGCTGGAATCAAGTTCCGGGAATGTATTGCAGAAAAACGTCTCCTGAGTCAACTACTTTATATGTACATTTATATCGATTGTAATCTTAACGACCATGTATTTGAATCATGAGGCAAACAGTAAAATGCATCGGGCATACTTTGTATCAAATGACATTTACAACTGCTGTTTCAGAATGCTTTTCAAGCGACATCACAGCGAACACGTTCGTAATATTGCAAACGCGAGATGCCGACAATTGGGGGCCGATGTAGCTTTGACTGAGAGTACGTTTACCTGCTGAGTGCCATATGCGAGACACATCATTTGCTGGCAGATATTTATTGCGAAATTTCATTGCGTTGAAGTAACCTATCACACGGGAATTATTTTTAAGTTAACAGTCCGCAAACGGGCATATTGGTTTGATGGTAAATTATTATCACAGCCAACACTTATTTACAGGTACTGTGATTCGTAAAGGGAATGCAAACTACTTTTTAAAAGTCAATTAACAAGAGAATTATCTAGTACTTTGTAATTAAGTTACGTAAATATATATTTCAGACTTATTTTGAGAACACTAAATAATCATCGTCAGGTTATACTCATACACTATTACATTTATACATATTATATGTTATAATTATATTTATACATATTATACATTTATACATATTATGGTCTCTTCTTCATCCTCAGTGGTTATAGAATTATGGTCTCTTAGTATGAGTTATTCTCCTCTTGCAATGAGAAAGGTTCAGGCCATCGTCTGCCACGCTGGCCAAGTACAGGTTGGCATACTCAACACACCTTTGAAAACATTATGGAGAACTCTCAGGTGTTCAGGTTTCCTCACGATAGCTTCACACGTAATTATTCTTATAACTCATTGCTTAATGTAGCCGCTCGCTATACGAATACCTACTTCTTTTATTTTTTTACTTAACACTGATAATGACCTTAGAAAACCCAGTATAATATAACACGAAAATATGAAATCACTAATAAATTAAAGACATTTAACAGAGAGATGTTGGTAGTTATTGAAATACAAATAATTTTAATTTGACTTCGCCATAGCTCAAAACATTTCAATCGTTAACCACTGACAAATCGTGACCTAGAAAGTATTGAAGTAAGTTTCAGTAATTCTTTCTTTTTTCTTTTATCTATTGAGTGGGATCAAAATTTTTTATCCAGTATCCTATCTAGTACATTTATATTAAAGAATCAGTGTTCCTCTTCATCAAGATTATTAACTGGTTTTAGGATTGCACTTCAGGTCATTTCCTATAATTACATAGTATAAAGTTTCTACTAAGTATACTATTCAGTTTCTATCTGACTCTTTGTCTGAATATTATTATCTCAATTAGGCACGGATTTTATCCTCGTACAACGATTCATAAGGAAAGTTTAAGTAAGTATGAGTAAAAATGGAAATTTTATAAAATGTCCTGTAAAATTTGTAACAGTGACTTCTGGTGTGGTTATTATTTATCAACAGAAAGAGGCGAAGCGTTGTTGGGTTACTAGTTTACAATGAGACCTTGATTTTACTGACTCCGTAGATTGCTACATTGTCATCGATAGAAACATCAATGTAACAAACGGACGACAGATGGCGTATTGCGCGAAATGCGAATCGAATGAAATTGTGAGAAATCGTGTCAGTGTAACGAGAGTGTTATTGTATGTGATACAGACATTATTACTATCACAACTGTCCCATCACTGGGTTCGGATTTGCTTTTACAACGAGACAGGTAAAGAAGATGTAGTTATCCTAGCTGGAAAAGTGTAGATTGACAGACTACACAGCTTTGTGAATATGATGCAGCACTCTCAATACTGCAGGTTTTTTCAAGATGTTTTCCTTCACTAGAACGAATGGAAGTTACGTTATAATAACACTATTTATAGAGAGAATAACCGTTAAATGTTAAATTGAAACACCTGGGTTGAATTTATCATATATTTGAATGAATAAGCACACTCTTCAAACATATACGAAAAGCATTTATATACAGTCTGTTTGTCCGTAAATGCTTCTCGAACTGAAATACATAGAAGCGTATATTGTAGACACGTGAATCGACGACAATCGCGCAATCGAGAGCTGACGTCGCGTTGTTCTACCGTCAAGGGAACGAGTTTACTTGCATCTGCTGAATAGCCGGGGTATTATGTCCGTACTAATTTATTGAGGAACATTTTTTGTGTTGAGATCCAAAGAATAAGTTGGGTAGTTAGTTTTGGGGTTCTTTGGAGACTGCATTTTATGTAATAACGCACGTTTTTCAGGAACGTTTGAGATTAAAATAACTTCAATACCTATACATACATACAAACGAGTATTTTGTGATACCTGAAATTTATTTAAAATTATTTATTTTAAAAGACACCGTACATATTCTAATACTGATTATAATTTATACTAATGTTATAAAGAGAGAGTGCGAATTTTGTTTGTATGAGAAAGGTAATTTCCGGAACCACGGCACCTACTTGAACAATTCACTTACCATTTATAAGGTGCATTATTCTGGATGGACATTGGCTAGGTATAAAGCATAATATACAGTATTTTTCATACTATATATACATTAGTATAATTTATATCTTTTTTTTTCAAGGGGGAAACCTTCAAAAGGTACCCGGTACTGTGGGAGCGACGCCGGGTTATGTAAGATTTTTACTGCACTAAAACCCTCCCGGTGACCTTCTTCAGCGCTATGTAGAGGACTCCGGGATCTTCATAGGAAAGCAACCATATGATTTATACCTTATTGTAATATCTACTAACATAGATAATCATAGAACCCGAAAGAAGGCGAGGCGGGCCGCTAGTGATGACGTAAATATAGCTTTTGTACGTACTTTGTGTGTGTTTGTTCGTATTGCCTTCAGCAAATCACGAATAAATCACGATAAAAAATTATTCTTGTATTGGTATGGCTGCGTTTGAATGTGAGTCTATACATAGAAGCTTTATGTTGTTTAAACGAGTATTTCGGCGTTCTTTTATGGGGCTTAGAGGTCATTTTTACAATAAGTTACCAATTATAACTTTAAGGCGACGCGTTAAAGCACAGCTTATAGCTAAAATATATTATGGTATATATGAATATATTAATGACAAGGACGCCTAGAAATAACAGTGCCGAAACCGATGCAGGATAAAACGGACTTTGTAGGTCGCCCCAATACGGCTCTGCTAATTAAATTTTATTTTATAATTTTTTTAGCTATACTTACTATTAGGAGACCGAGATAGCCACTGCGTAGTAGTAACATCACAACAGTGATATTCACAGAAATTATTAAATAAACATTTGAATTGAAACTAAACAACTACAAATGCATGCGTGTAACAATACTGCATACGGTTATAGAGAAAATACGTATGGGCAAACAATCAATGCGGATTTGTGTATGTAAATTGGAGCACACAATGGTATTTTATTGTTAGTACAAATCTCTGTTTGTTGATCAACTGGTTGGAATTCCTGAACTTTTTCTGCGTTTTTTGTTTTGAAATAAAATATAATTTATTACGTTATTCCAATAAAATATCTACTGCATAGATATAACATGAATCCAACTCTGAGAGTTGATTACAGTAAAATTTAACCTTATAGAAATAGAAAAACGCAATTTTCTTATTGTTACATTTATTTGATTTAATTTTTTCATACAACATTTAGTTTAAAAAGTAAATGTTGTCTAGTATGAGATTTTTATTATGTGAACAGCCGAAAATCGAGCAGACAGAGCACTTAGGCCAGTGGTCACTGCCACCAACGACTATAATACCAAAGGCATTGATGCATTTAACTGACTCTCCTGACACCACAATAGAAACACATTAATACATTTCACTGTAGTTTCTATAGAGAAGGTTTTCTACAGGCAGGAAAAGAATTTCGTCACCATCCAAAAGTACTGTTGGGATTAAGCGAAGTGGAACAGACCAAGCAACTTCCAATGGATGAGAGTTGGCCCGATTGCCATTTTCTGTTGTCCAGCAGGGTACACCACGGTGAGGGGATTTATGGAATTTTAAAGCATTCGATTTAATAATGTATGTATGTAGTCCATTGCAGCCCAAATAATAATAGAAGATAAATAAATCTAGAAATACATTTTAAATCTTTAATAATTTTAGTGGAGGCTTGGCCAAGGCACAAATGTTCACTGACATGAATTATCTGCCCTGCTTCAATTTAATCTAGATGAAACGAAAAACTATTTAATTTAATTTGAATCTAACATATTTTTTCCTTTCCTTTCCTAAATTGAAATATGACCGAATATAATCATTACAAATGCAACAACAGGAATTTTTCATATTCTTAGTGAAATGTTTTCATGCTCGTTTTATAAACCTGTATTGTGGGATTGTAGGCAAGGATTAGAGTATAACTATTAAAAAAAATGATTAGTGTAGCTTAGTATATCCGTGATATTTTCTATTAACCTATTCATAGATTTATGAGGAGAAGAAATGGAGCGGAAAATAATAGTTGAAATGTATATATATTTTTTATAAAGAAAATCATTTGAATTTCGCTATATGTGGAACTCATGGATCTATCAGTTTTGATAATAAAATTCAAAATATGAAAAATATAAAATTAAAAATGAGCGCTTAAAGAATTTGAGAATAAACTATCAAGGTGGCAGATCTTTCCATTTTTCTGCGTATGGCTTCTGTTTTGATATTTTTTAACTTTACAATATTATTTACTTTGATAAATTATGAAACTCTAGTTGGGCAATTTTTGTTTTTTGTCCTCCCTTTAATTGTGCTCTTTATCTTAGTAAACAATATTTACTTTTATTACATTCGAAACTTTTTGAATATCTCAAATTATTTTTTTATGTGAATTGCCGACAAACGAGGAGACAAGCCACCTTATTGTAAACAATGCCACTCTCACTCTCACATCCGTAATACTAAAAGTGTCACCGTTGCAGGCCAAAATCGAAGCGAGGAATCCCTTATTAATGGTTATTTGACACTGCAATCAAAAGAAATAAAGCATTACATGGTTGATTTTAGAATGAGGATGGCACCAAGCGGTGAAAGAATCATACCACCATACACCAACATCGGGGTTACACTGAGTACTACAGAACCCAACAACTTCTTACCGGAGGGACTTCGCCGTAGCCCCTTTCGTTGTTCAGCAGGGTATATAACGATCAGGATGGATTAATTAGTTGACCCTTACATCACAAAATATTTTTCTTGTCTTTTTTTGCCTTGAGATCACGAGTATACTCGTAGAGTTAAAACGTGTTACATCTTTCTTGTCTTTTAAATTTGTATATTACAAATAACTTTAACTAGATCAGTAGCCTTTGAAGACTGTAGTATTTAAGCATTAAACAGTATAGTTCACTGATTATGATGGAAAATCGATTTGTGCACTGTAGATTGCGTATGGAAAAAGAAGAAGTAAAGGGTTGTTCGGAGATTTGGCAAGCACATTAACCTAATTTGTAGGGTTGGTACGGTACTTGTATTAACTGCGTCGACTGCTAGGGGGCTGCTCTTTATCTTCAATCTCGCTTTCTTCTTAACTTCTCCTTAGATGGTATGCCGTTGAGATTCAGTAGTACACTTCACAGTATATTACTTTTGGTTGCGAGACTTATTTAGTGGGAGCGGTAATGCGGTGATATTTAATTTAACTCGAAAGCTTTGGGCGGTGCTGTTTATAAATTTTGCGAAGTTTTATATAATTATTTGTTAATAGGTGCGTATTGCATTCGACATCGGCGGGAAGACACATTTTTTCATTATTTCTCCTTTCAAATTCAGCGGTGTGCGAGTGAATCCGCTATATAAAAGTGCGCTTGCCAGAAAGAGAGAGAGGATAGGAGGTTAAAAAGCGAAGGAATGATTTTCCGCGCTTTACAATGCGTGCGATTGCAGTTTATAATAATTTTGGCGGGAACAGGTTAATGCATTCATAGAGTAATGTGACTATTGGCGCGAACACGTTTCAAGTATTTTAATCCAGTTATACTTTTAAAATTTTAACGTTTGTTAAGATTAGATATAGTATTTGTAATGAAGCCATTTAAATTAATCAACATTGATCCAACCTGGATAGATTTTCTTTAAAAAAATATGAAATATTTTGGCGGGAACCGGCTTTAGTGAAACAGAATAAAAATAGGAATGTAAAGGCTTTCGATGGCGGGAAATCAGATGAAAATAAATTATGATTGAAAACTTGATTTCTTGGAATTGTTAATACAAAACAGTACCGATATCTGAGCTTGATTAATAGACGTATCTTACAGCATCTACCTGGAGTAACCTTAAAATAAACTGATCCAAATTTTTAAGATTTTAAGTTTAAATTTCAGAGTTAATTTAATATAATGAAAATTGATGTTACTGTCAAATATGAAACAACAATTACACACTCGATGAGTTAACACATGTTATAATGCAAAATTAATGTTTTTAGTTATGATAAGTTAAAGTTTTACAGCAAACCCATTAGTAAGTGGCGATATAGTTTATATAGTAAGCGCACTACGTACAACATATCCTATTCACTTTTTTCTTAAAACACCCACATTAGAAGCAGACGGGAACGCCAATACGGGCATGCGGATTATTGGCAATACGGCATTATTTATATATTTATCGATACGATTTTTAAATATTCTTTTTTTTTGTAACTTGACTAAAGTGTCGTCAACTTTATCCTATTATAGCTATGAACCAACGTCTCATATAGTCTTCGTTCAGAAATTATACGTTCATTAAGAAACGGACCAACGATTATAATTATAAGGAAGATCAATAGATACAAATTGTAAAACGATGTGACTTTAAAATATCTATATCATCACAAAAAAACAATTCCTTACCCTTTATCGTATAAACAAGGCAAAGTAGGCATTACATCTCGCGAAGTAATTGAATTCAAGTCACCCAAGTTGAAAGCTGCGGAATCAATTTCCGACCGTAATTACAACTATTAATACATGCTTTGACTAGAACCTTTTACTGGTATACACTCTAACTTAATAGAACTAAAAGCTACCTATTTCGTACTCATTGGCGTACAACAACAAAGGGAATTTACACCTAAAACAACATCTAAAACTATTGTTTCAGCACTCGCGAATGCCGGATTGTAACAATAGCCCAAGGGAATTTGCAAAGGCAAGTATATATTGGTTTCAAAACTCAATGTTATGTATAGGTAAATAATTCACGGTCAACGATCCTCAGTCAACAACCTATATTTGCATTTAATGTATGTTCGAATTACGGCTTTGTGTTTGATGCAAATTATATAAAATTAAACCGGTGAAGTCTGAATCGGTCTCGCTTGGATTCGTGTTCCGTAATGTGATTACCTAGATATAGAACGATACACAGGATTACTTAGGTTTTCTTGTGTATAAAATAATGTTTTTATTCTTGTATTTTCTTTTGTTAAGGCTCAATATACTTGAAGGTTAAGGGGAAGCGGGGAGAGGATTATAATTTTTTTGTGTTCTTTAACATTTTATGACCTATTTAGTTATATAAAACTTTTTTTTATTTACTCAATTTTATTCTGTCCTATCTGAATGGTACAATTCAATGTGTTAGCATAAACGATGTGAAATCATCGGGATGGTTTATTGTGATGGGTGCACCACAGGGCTCGATTCTAGGTCTTTTTTGTTTTTTCATGTATATTAAGGATTTGCCAAATTTTATTAACAATTATGTGGATATTGTATTTTTTGTCAATGCCATCAAATATATTTTTTTAATACACTCACACTCTACAAACTAGGATTCCCTGCATTGCGAGTGGCATGGACATACACAAATACGACATTACCAACACCCATCACCAATATTACGTCGTTACTTTAACTTTTTATTGGAGTATTACATCCAGATTAAAAAAAATTGGCGTAAAGGTGATTTACGATAAATTCCCTCTGTTCTTTTTATTGTAAATATGGAACCTCTAAAAATGCAGTCTATATGCCATTTTAATTATCGAAATACAATTATTTTTGCAACCTACAATATTTCTTTGGAACACTACTTTGAAATATTTTAGAGTCGAGGTACATATGCGGAGTGTATGGGCAGAAACTTGCTCCTCAGAACATTTTTGCCATTAGATAATTGATTGATATGTTAAATCTATCCATTGATTATGTACCGTTATATTCACAACCGAGCGTAATTATTCCTTTGTATCTTTAAACTTGATGAGTTTTAGAACTTTCAGTTTTGACAAGTATCTACCCACTACACGAATACAAACATTTATCTGTCATTTATCTCTTGTTCTCTGGGCAAGAGCACTATCAACTGGGCTACAGCGTCGTTAAATATATCAATAGCTCTGGCATTATGTTGGGGTTAATTCGTCAAGTAATGTTTGGGGTTCTATCCAATGAAAACAAGTGCATTTCTTGTAAGTTGTATCTATAACTGTATATGTAATAAAATTTTATACTCATCGATTTCTGTGCTTTAAAGATATATGAGAAAATCTTCTATTAGCGGGTTTATTAATTCAATAGAACCCAAAACAATAGTTGTTAGAATTTTTGTCTGTTTGTCTGTGCGTTTGTTCGTGCTAATCTCGGAAACGGCTTATCCGATTTCGTTATGGTTTCACTAATGTATTGCGGTAAGCGTTATTTAATATTTAAAGTTCATTTCATTTAAATTTGTCCACAAATAAAAAAAATACAAATGAATACATGTATTTCTATTTAACAGACCGAGAAAAACCCAGTCTTAAAAATGCAGGTGCTTTTTCTAAGCCTAAGGTGGTTTTACTGAAGTGAAGCGAGGGCATTTGCTAGTATTGAATAAATCTGCATAACAATGTAAAAATAAGATACGATATGAGGCATTAAGAGATTTACTCAGTCTAATAACATAAATTAGCATATCCATTTAACACACTTCAACATATTTAACTAAAATTTTGTACACATTTTCAAACTTAGGGGGCAATACTACCTAATTAAATAATTCGGTCACCCATTTTTTTACTTTTTTTTTAAATATAAGTAGCTGTCAAAGGAGCAGACGTGTAACCAGATGGTGAATGGTCACCTCTGTTCATGGGCGTTTGTAACTTTAAAATCGTCTCCGACACGTTGATGTCAAGGTGGAAGCTGAGGCCCCGCTTATTAATAACTTTTACCTTTTAATCGGTGCAATCGAAACACGTAAAATATTTCACGGTTCATTTTAGAAAGACCACAGTAGCTAGAAGGTGGGAAAAACCCTAGAACCAAGGACAAGCAAGTACCGTAGGGAATAAACTAGATGGGACAGATCCTAGTGACTACCATCCGTAGGGTTCGTTTGCCATTTGATCTTCCACAGTTCAGCGAGGTGAAACACAAGGGAAGAAGTTTCTTTAAAAAAAGGACAAAAATTTTTAAGTTTTTTTTTTAAACTTTCACACACTCATACCTCCGCATTAGGATTCCCTGTGTTGCGGGTGGTATGGACATACACAATTATCACATCACAAACACCCATGACCCGAGAACAAACATTTATCTGTCACATAAATATCTGCCCCGGCCGGGAATCGAACCCGGGACCCCACGCTCGGCAGGCAGGGTCAGTACCAACTGGGCTACGGGGTCGTCATTGTAATAAATATACCTACGTTTACTTTCGTTTCAACCTATGGCTTAAAAATTTGTAAAAATAATTGATGTTTACCGAAGAAATCCTGTGTAGGCGACATGCCGCGAGAAGCAAAGAGACTATTAGTAAACAAACAAAAATCAACCATTAAACGCGATAATTGAATTTGATATTTCCATGCCGCCTCATTGCGTCGTAAATAGTCGCCTACCTGGAACAACCGATAACTGTGGAGGTATATTGCATCTGGGATGATTCACCGGTCATTAAGCAGGTGATGGTTCAATGAAGTTAAATCGCGCAGATTTTCTTTTCGTCTTGGATGGCTGGCGAGGAGTTTTGGAGGGTATGAATCCACTCGAGAAATCAAAAATAGGTGACAAATTTCCCTTCGACACCAAAATAAAGGCAAAAGTAATATATAAATTTAGCAGAAAAAATTTGGTTTGATTACAGCTTTTTAATTATAAGGCAGGAAGACTCAAAATCCTTGCTTCTAAAATTTTTCAATAAATTTAGATTCATTATTTTTTCATACGACAAATTAGTACTTAATATGATTACCGACACGAGAATCGAGGCACATTACATTATCGCTAAGGATCAATGCTATCATTGATATCAAGGAATAAAATTTAGAACAATAAGCGTAAATTAGATAGTTAAATATGCACTAATTAATTGGTATCAAAATATCATCGTTTTATATCTAATCAAGGTTATAAAATTCGGATTTCCGAAAGTGTAGAATTATAATTATCATTATATTATTATACAATCATATTCTAGATAAACCTCGTATCCGTCTCTCGTATCCTTCCATGGATGGCACTTATTATGATTCCTGTGCTCACTGCTTTGCAAGACGCAAGGTAATTGAATTGAGAACACTAAGGAAATCCTGTAGTATCAAATATCGACCTTAATTAAGTACGTTGCCAAGCACTTAGAGCACGGAGCTGCTACTCCAAGACTTCAGATTAAATTTATAGCGAAATTCATTGCATTGAAAAACATACAAACCGAAAATATCTAGATAAATTGTTACAGGACAGGTCTTAGTTTTTAAATTTTCTTAATGCAGGAAAAAATATACATTTTTTTATGTTAATTATTCGACAGTACTAACTTGCATCAATAATTACTAATTAAATTAATAAATTATTTGGTACGTACATACAAACTCTCTCCATAGGTAGCTACAAACTTTCCATTTGTAGGTTAAAATAAAGTTTGCAATGGTATTATCAACATATTTAATGTTTTATTTTTACACAATAATTAATAATTAAACTATATTCACGTCACCATCAATCCGAAGATTGGTAAAAATTTTATTTTAAATTATATAAGTTTAATTCTAATTATTGTCACAAACATATTTGATAATTTATTTCCGAACTGCGGGTGAAGTAAAAAAGATCCATACTAATAATTAAATTCTAATGGGATTTAAAACATGGATCAATATTTAGGATTCTCCTTTGTATTCGGAGAAAAGGATCTGTTCCCGAGAGATAAACTATAAAAGTTATTATTGAATTATCTTAGGAGATAAATAGACAATAGATCGATACGTAATTTTAGGTGTTTTTGTACTAATTGCAGTAATTAAATATGTTTCTAATTTAAAAAATTCTAAATACCAATCACATAAAAGAGTAACAAGCGGAAACATGGAGCGTCTCTTAAAACTAAATGTTTTGGTCCGGGTGTGATTTGTAAGCTTAGCGATTATATTTCTCAAAGCGAAACGTGGGCGTGTTACTAGTTCCTAATAGGGATGTTATGGTGCTCCGTTACCGTAACCGAAACTATCGGATATCCGAAATAAACGTAACCGTAACTGAATCCGATTAAAAAGTTCCGAATAATTTCGGATAGGAGCGTCTAAATGACGATATGCCAGGTTTTCACCAGCCGAGCCGATACACTAGCCACGTCGCTCTCATTTTTAGACAGTTTTTATTGTTACATTTTTAACGCTATTGTTCTTTGCTATAATTGTAATATTAGATAATACTAAGACATAAGGTCAAAGTAAATAATTGTAATAAACCTTGTAAATACATTATATATTTTTTGTTTACCTAAATCATCTAATATTCGTAACCGAAATTATCCGAAACCATCGCATAATCCGAAATAATTTCACATCCGTAAGCGTAACCGAAATCGATAAAATATTATTCATATATCCGTTCCTTATCCAGATCCGAAATTTTATAGCCGATGAGCCACCTGATGCTAAGTAGTCACCATCGCCTATGGACATCAGCAAAACAAAACAAAAAGTAAGAAAGAAAGAACTAGCTCTCAAGCCAAAAAAGGTCAAAACAAGGCCTTTATTTATTTCATATGTATATACCTAAAGACTATACTAATTTCTTTTCCGACTTGATTCTATGAGGACATTGGTAAAATAAATATGTAGTGTTTATTTTAGGCCGTAGTAAGAATATCTAATAAAGGCAAAACTCTTGTTAATATTACCCTCGTTATAGCTAAGCGTTTTGTATTGTCTGTTGATATTTTTATACACAAAGGCTCAAGTTTAAGTATTTCTAGACATGAGAGACATCAAGTGCGAAGGATGATTATTGTATATTGATATATTATTTCAGAGAAATAAAATATTTAAATATGTACATCATCATGTTATATGTCGACCTTGTACGATCAACAAGATAAAAAGATCAGTTTTATATTCAACTCCTTAGTTGGACAAATACGAATTTGTATAATCAAGCAAACTGTCAGAACAGATCTATTCGATATGCTCTGTTAGACTTTTGTCGGGTCAGTCTGCGGACAGATTAATAGATCTGCGAGTTTTACGATCGGTCGGGTGTAAAACGTGTCGTGTTGATTAGATTATTAGAGTTACAATTCATACGGTTACAATTCAAAGATTTTGTGATATTTTCAGTAATCGGTAGCCTTTTTTTTTGCGCCCAGAAGATGGAAAATGGGCTACCCTCCGGGAAAGCGCGGGAGGGGGGTGGTGAATGCTCATAGCATACCAACGCAGCCGGCTGCGCTGGTTATGTGGGACTCCCGAGAAACCTAGGGCCCTACCCACTAAACACCACCCGAGTTGGCTTTGGCCTTGTGGCCTCTAAGCCTTCATCTGAAGCGACCCATCCTTAGAGAAGGAAAGGGTGCTAGCGGCACTCCCGAGGGAGCATACGCTTGTTGTTAACACTGAAGGTGTTGTCGAATGGAGAGACTATTTGGCATCTTAAGGATGCTACTAACTGTTATTATTTGAGTTTTTAACTATGGCTGCCAGGCGGCAGTCCAAGTCCGAAGATAACTTGTCAGGGGGATCTGTGAGAGCGTTTCTTGGCCTCCGGATTTGATGGCCTGTAAGACTAGGGGCGGTGTAATCCGCTGCCTGTCTGATTAGTGGGTTCGAGTGTTCCTCTGAGGATCTGAAAAATGTAGTGCAATATTCTTTAAAAGATTTCTGGATTGTCGGGAGTTGAAGATCAAAGTGCAGGTCGGCGTTCCTCACGCACCAGTGAGCGTTGGTTGCGATCCTGCAAAAAAGGTTTTGAACAATTTGGATGGGATAGAGGACTCGGGGATCGGCGTGTGCGAAGACAGGGGCGGCGTATGACATCACTGGTCGTATGCAAACCTTGTAGAGCGTTCGCTTGCTTCTGAGGGACATCTTACTGTGCCTCCCCAACAGACTGTTGAGTCGGCTCATATAGAATCTGGCGGAGTTGGTGACTTTACGAACGTGCGGTCTGAAGGTAAGTCTGGAGTCTAGAGTTACTCCTAGGTATTTGGTAGTGGTTTTCCACCGAACAGGGGTTCCTAGCAAACGGATGTTTGGGGCGTCTTGTCTATGTCTGGTCTTGTAGTGAAAACATACCGCGGAGCTTTTCTCCGCGTTGACTTCGATTCGCCATTTGGTGAACCATTTTCCTAGCTCATTAACTGAGTGTTGGAGTCTGAAGAGGACTGAATCTAATTTCCGTTTTTAGGGATAGGTATGTCGTTCATATACGTTAAAAATAACAGGGGTGCGAGTACCGAGCCCTGTGGAACCCCAGCCGCTAGCGGGCGTGGGGAGGAAAGTACTCCTTCGTGTCTGAAACGAAAGGAGCGGTTTTGGAGATAGGAAGCGACTAATCGAACAACGCGATCTGGCAGACCTAGGTAATGGAGTTTATAAAGGAGTCCTGTGTTGCGTGTGAGTGCGTTTACGTTTGGGATAAAAACCGCTTAGGATATATTCCACTATGCGATGGATTTGCTGAGGGCACGAGTGCTTGGCACGAAAGCCGAACTGTTGTGGAATGATTAGTGGTTGACCGCCTACTGGGAAGAGAAGGTTTCTAAGTCTGGATTGGATGACGCGTTCGAATACTTTCCCCATAGCCTTGAGGAGACTGATGGGGCGGTGGTTTGAGGGAATGTTAAGTGGTTTACCGGATTTGGGAATTCCTATTACGATTGCTTCCTTCCAAGCGGTTGGAAAGAAGCAGTGATGCAAGCAGGCATTAAAAATGAGAACTAAAAGAGAAAGAACCTGCTCGGGGAAATGTTTAAGCGCGACGTTAGAGATGCCGTCGGCTCCTGGCGCTTTGCGGGGTTTTAAACCCCGGATGATATCTTGGACTTCGTCAACGGAAACAACGATGGGCTCAGCGGTGACAGGGAGTGAGTTCTTTTGACGGACCTCATCTTCTACTGATTCTATGTGGGAAGGAGCGCATGGTTGCGAACTGGGTGAGCATTGAGAAGCTATGCTGTCAGCGAAACATTCGGCTTTATCGACGTCTTCGAAGGCGATACTGCCATCGGGACGTGATAAAGGCGGGGTGAGAGGTTGGGCGCCTACTCGGAAGGCTTTCGCCACCTTGTAGAACGCCCGATGGGAGGGTGTGATCCCCTCCATGAGGGAGTCCCAATTGGAGTTCCTCACTTCGGCAAGACGAGAGCGAACACGTCGCTGGAGAGCGTTGGCTCGCTTCCTATACGTTAGGGTGGGGTAGAGTGCGGCCCTTCTCAGTAACATCGAGCTAACATCGAGTGGTAGTTTTCGGTTTGGCACTTCGACTACACGCTCGTTGTCACGGAGAGATGACTGTACTAAGTGAGTAAGAGAGTTGACCGCTGAGTCTATCTTTTCCGTATTGACGAAGTAGTCTGAGTTGATAGCCAGTGGTGAGCCGGCGGCATCGAGATCTGCTACGAGTGATTTTTTATAGCCTTCCCAGTTGGTGAAGGTTTTAGTAGAAGTGACTGGTTTGGTGGCATAAGGCCCGAGTTTGAGAAACACCGGCCCGTGGTCAGAGCCCAAGTCGTTGAGCGTTTCGATCGCCCTTAGATTGAGGGCGACTCCTTTAACTAACGCGAGATCGATAATGTCCGGAGGAAGGAGTGCTCGATCCGGGTAATGAGTAGGGGAGGAAGGACAAAGGACATCGACGTCCTGAGTTGCTATGAATTGACTGAGTTTGATACCATTCGCGTTGGTCGATCGACACTTCCAATCTGTGTGTTTGGAGTTGAGATCTCCAAATAAAATAACCGAGTCTCCTAGAGAGAGTAGCGCTTCTAAGTCCGACTTTAAAAGCGGAGTTCCCGACGGATTATATACTGAGGCTATGATCAGGGACGGATGCCCAGTCATACCTAGCTTACAAACAGTGGATTCTCAGTTAGTGAGTGTAGGAGTCTCAATAGGGGAACAGTGGAGCGACTTTCTGAAGTAAATAGCGGTGCCACCGCTTGCGCGGCTTGTGGCGCCGCCAGGGCGTCTGTCGGTTCTGTCGTTTCTGTCTGTCTGTCTGTCGTTGCGTATAAGGTTGTACGAGGGAATTGATAGGCCCTTGGTGTGGACGGGTTTTAAGAAGGTTTCTTGAACTAGTAGCAAGTCAGTAGCGTTGTTGCGAACGAATTCCTTTGATTCAGGGATGTTGGGGCGGAGGCCGCGAGTGTTAAACGAGACGAGCGAGACGCCCCTGTGTTTGTTACGACCGGTGTGACAGGAAGGCGCACTGAGTGCTTGGGCCATTATAACGATGTTAATAGATGGCTGTGCTCAGCGAGCGCTAGGAGGCGCTGCTGTGGTGTGGTTGCCGCCCGTATCTTGCGAGCCAGGATGGAAATTTCCGCGATGTCGACGTTTTGAATGACGTCGTAAATGAGTTTCATGTCCTCGGCCAGGGACGACTTGCCCTCTGGTTGCGAGGTGTTGGAATTGCGAGATTCCGCCTGTTTCCGGTCGCGCGGGGCGGCCGGGACAGGGCGGGGAGCAGCTACGGGTGCCGCGGTAGTGTCGGTGCGTCTCCACGAGTTGAAATGCTCGGGTCTAGGCGGTGCGGTAGGCGTCCTCAGAGGAGGGAAATTGGCTTCGGTGTTTGGCGGAGGGCTAGGTTGGATGTTCCTCCAAGACTTCCTTGCGGCAGTCCTGGATGGGACGGGGCGGGGAGCTCTGGGGCAGCCACGGTAGTTGGCCGGGTGGCCGGCTTGGCCGCAGAGAACACAGGCTGGAGGCGACTCCGAGTCGCGTGTACGCGAGCACTCTTTCGTGCTGTGAGGTTCCAGGCACTTAACGCACCTGGGGTTGGCGGAACAGTTCGCTGCTGCATGGCCATAAAGCTGGCAGCGATGGCGTTGACCGGGGAAGCCGCGTCTATGCGGGGGTTCTACTTTAATAAAGGAGAGACCACAGATGGTAATATCGTCGCGGAAAATGTTCCGGGACTCGGGGGTGTTGGTGAGGATGGCTAGAGCCAGCGGGTATTGTCTACCTGTGTTGCTGTACATCTTGTGTACAGCTTCGACTGGATGTCCTTGGGCGACTAAGTCGGCGAGGATAGCTTCATTAGGAAGCTCGAAGGGGACTCCGCGGAGGACGGCTCGCACCTTGCGCTCTTCCGGAAGGGCGTAGGTGTGGAATGGGATCTTGTTTAAGGTGAGTAGCCTCGTTAGGGCACGGAAAACGTCTGTGTTTGGAGAAGTCACCTTGACGGTGTCGCCGGTAACCTTTGCGTGGGTGTAATAGACTTTGCTGTCGGAGCACAGCTGAGTGACTAGGAGCCACTTGGATTTATCCCGGACAAATACCGGTGGCGGGGCCTTTACTTGGGGAGGGAAGGGTGAGCAGCGGGATGCCGCTCTAATGGGAGGGAGTTGTCTGGAGGAGGACGGGGCCCTGGTGTCAATGGACATGAGCGGGACGGGCTGGGAGGCGGAGGGGAGGGAAGGTTTCCCTTCGCGATGCGTTTGGTGAGGCGCTTAGTGCGCTTGCTCTCGACCGGCTGGAAAGCCTGGTCGTCGGACTGCGACGGAGTAACGGTACCGTCGTCGGATACTTCGTGAGAGCCATCGGACTCGATTGGTCGTTTACGCGACGAGAGTGAGTTCGCGTGAGGGCGGTAAAAAAAATTCGTCGTCTCGTTGCAGTTGTTCAGAGGAGGCAAATTTAAAAAAAGACGTAACGTTTTCACTGTAATTATTATAAAAATATTCTTATACTCCCCTCCATTAGGCTATCTTCACCATTTATTGTTTCAAAAATGCGATAACATGGCGTGGTGTGCTTCACTTATATTCACAAAAATACTTATAATCCTTAACACAGTATAATGAGCTTATGTTAAATTACATATCTAATTATTTAAATCTAATATTTTGAATACATGATAACTATCAGGCCCGCTTAGATCCGTATATTTTTTATAAATTTCTCTTTTTCTTTGTCGTTACTATTCTTAAAATACTCTAAAATCTTAAATCTGATTTCAAATATTTTAGCATACGTACTACTCTATTAAGGCTTCGAAATAACGAAGGACGTAAGGTTCGCAAGTGCCTTGTTCAAATTAGATTACCGTCATGCGTATGGGTACGCTGTAAAGTGAACGAGGAACGTTGATATTGACGCTTTGAAGAGATGCCTTTTATCACCCGTGTGATCTTATTGTAGCATCGCAGTAGGGACGAGCTATAGACCATTTATTACATTGTATTACTTCAACTAGTATTCCCAACTCGCTTGGATTTTGAAAACGATTACTGTGCTGCACCAGAGCTGTGGAATTTGAATTTCTACATTTTTATTATCATAAATTTTAAGGTACCCATTCACTATACGAATTAATACTCAATTAGTTAGAAATCTACCGAGACAATTAGATAAAAAGTACACTGTAACCATACGCTATAATCCATGAAATTTCGAGCATATTTGTTGAGCCACATACCAGCCTAGTGTGGACAGAAAAGCAGTCATACAAACAGATCATTTTCTGAATATAGACTGATTCTGCATGCCATATACATGGTATTTTGGATAGTGTTGTTGGATGGTGTTAGTTTTTAAAAGTATTTTTGACTTTTTGATATTAGTTACTTGTTAAGAGATATGATTAAATTATATTAAATGCGCTTTCCTTATGATTCACCAATTTTCAATCTTAACTTTGTAAGTGATTTTGATTTTTTCTTTCCGAAACACCAACAATTGATAATTTGAGATTGTCACAGTCTCCGAAATTGATTTAAATAATAATTTTAATTATATTATTAATAAATTTATGATTTTATTCTTTATGCAAAATTATTTGGACTTAATTAATTTTTTTTCTTTATTTATTTGAAAAAAAAAACCGACTAAAATTTAAAGGAAGGTGAATTTTTAGGTTTCCTCGTTTATTTTTCACCCTTGGAGTTGGTATTTCTTTTTCTAATTTAAGTTAGACCAAACGAGAAGTATACCCACTTAAACAAAAAAGGATTTTACAAATCGGTTGATATGTAACGGAGTTCTGAGGCAACCAACAACAATAAATACAGATGAATTAAGAATCTCCTCCTTTTGAAAGTCGGGTAAAAATGGGCATGCAATTTAGTTGTTACTGCTGCAACCATTACACAACTTTATTGTAACCATCCTGAAATAGAATTGCAGTCTTGAAGACTGTGTTGTATAGCTCCACTTGCTATTGTCACTGCCCCAACTGCCACCTCATAACTTATTGTGTCGCTTAAAGCATTTTGCTTCGAGGCAAAGTTAACAGATGAGGTGGTGAGACTACGATAAACTATTGAGTATCTACCAATTATCTTTTCAAAATATTGTTCATGTTATATCGTGTTCGTAATTGCCGTTAATCATATTATATTGCAGATGATAACTGCCCTGATTGAAATATTTGTGTATATAAATATGTATTTTGTATTGTGTTTGTAATTTCCAACTCTACGTGCTGGTGTTCTTTATAATATTATTTATCATAAACAAAAACATACTTAAGAAAATCCGATGTTTTCAGTATCCATGTATAATTATAATATAATTAAATATTCTAAGGGCTTAAAAAGAATAAGATCATGATCGGCAACATAACAAAGGCTAATATCCGTTTTGCTGATGTCCTCCTACTGTGATAAAGAATCGCCTCACAATATTCATGAGCTGTAAATTAATTGAAATCGAGAAAGAATCATTCAAGAATCTCCTAGAACTTCTATCATTATTCACATAACTGAGCATTGGAAAGGTATTTAGGATTAATATTAAAAAATAGGTTACATTGGGTAGGTTATTGACGACGCATTTTTTTTTGTGATGTAATTGTCCAGTGTAGTTAATTTCATTCGTTTTTAATATTATTAACTAACGTTGGTTTATTAAACTTAAGATAAATCATTTATTTAAATCAAAATTATTTATTCTGACATCGATCTTAAATTTGTAGTGCAGAATGATGGCAGTTTAAATAATAGCATTGCAGATAAAATAGAGTATTGCTGAGAATTTGATACGTTAATTACTCACTGTTTGGGTTACCGTTGGCTTACTTGGTAATAAAATCTTCTGAACTATGGAATGTTTTATACATTTTGAACATTGTAGGAGACGTTTCTTACTCATGTATAGCTCTTTAGATACGAAAATTCGAAAGGTTAATAATTTTTGTATATAGATTAATTGGGAGATGAGATTGTATATAAAATTATTTTACAGACAATCTTCATTAGAAAGAAGGCTATCAGAAAGATTTATTCCACTTATTTTCACTTGTTAAAGTTGTCAAGAATTCATTGTTAGAAATATTAAAACGATGTATTGAATCCATTAAATGAGGTCATACAAGTGTGGACTTTTGATTTCGTTTTGACGTTTAAGTGTGGAAACTTAAATTTTTTTTTATGTAATTAGTCGACAAATTAACAGACGAACCATTGCATGGTAAGTGGTCACCGTCGCCGATGAACTTCAGTAACAAAAAAGGCAGCACTGAAGTGTTGCCGACCAAAAGGGAAGCGGAGACCTTTATTATTGGCATGATTATTGACTTGTTTGAACCGACACGTATGGAATATTTCACGGTCGATTTTAGACGGAGGGTAGAAGGAGGGTAGCTAGCCCGTCAGGCGAAATTCCCTATCATCATGCAAGTATCGTTGGGATTAAACTGGGTCGTAGAAATCGAGAGAGAGCTTGCCTTGGACTCGAGCGTAGATGCGAGTCGCTTACACCCGAAAAACTTTATTTTCTTCGTATTTAATTAAACAAGTCAAAATTAACGATGAGTACGAATAAATAGCTGCCGAAGTAGATTTTAAAACGCTACAAAAACTATCAACTGTAACAACTTGAACTTAATGAGGTATAAATTTCTACTAAAGTACTATCCACCTTTTATTTTCTGTAAGAATGAGTTCTCCTATCAATTATCACTGTAAAAAACAAACAGTTCCGCTAGTTTCCGTCGATGTTGTCAAGAGTCGACAGATACAAACATTCTAACATAGTTTCGAGTCCTTATCGAACAATATTATTGATTACTGACTGTACTGTAAATGTAAACCAGATTTTGATAATACGTGAATTCAAATAGAATGAATTCAAATTCAAATCTTTTTATGACTCTGTGAGAGAACGAGTTATATTTATATGATGTCAATAATATTTCTACTCTCAATCTTATTTCCTCTTTAATCTATGATTGTAATATACCGCCCAGGTACAAGTATATATATACCCACCCCATGGTGAAAAAGAGCCCGAATTATGAGTGAGAAAGGGAAAAAGGGACAACCTCATACATCAGTCTGTTTAAATTTACTCAAGACCATACATTTTTGAAAACTTTCTTCGTCATTTCCCATAAATTGCCATTTTTGAGTTAAGTCCCTTTCATTCTAAGGGTGCGATAATGATATATTGAGTAGTTTCCCGTCCCTGTTACACTTCGGTAAATTTGAAATTTACGTTCACAAATGGTAATCGCATCCGAAATTTTTTTTGCTGGATGTTATATCTACACCTTAATCTTGCTCGTAAATCTGTCTATCCATACATATAATAAAATACTAACTAATCGCTTTCTGTATAAGGGTGTATGAAAAAAACTATCAGGGGCCGTAATTAACGCAATAGAACCCAAAATAATAGTTAGATTTTTTTTCCATTTTGTCACCACTCGTATTGTATTTTTTTTGTGCACTATATAGCCTATGCCTATATACACAAACTCACAAAATTCGCACTCTCTCATAATAATATTGATTTAATGCGCTGAATAATTTTACCCCATGTCAAAATTGAAAATCTGACAGTGATCTTAATTTTACACGTTCATCGTATAAAACGAGAATTGTTTTAAATCTAATTGTAAAAAAACTATTGAATTCGCCTGCAATGGATGATATTTAATAAACACATATGAAACAGAAAAAAATCCTACATTTAATGCTGGTAAGGTCGTTGATCTGCCAAACTTGTTACCACCTTCTAATGTCAATTTTTTTTTTGTGTTTAGGTTGCAAAGTTGTAGAGCCAAACTCACAATTCGTCTGTGACTGCCCTTGGCCTGGTGTTGCAAGTGTGCATAGACAGCGGCCTCCAATCATCATTTCGAACATAAATATACCTATTACCATAAAAATTATATGTAATGTAGATTATAAAAAACAATTGTTTATACAAGCGTTTTTACTTCAGGAACCTAATTGGAATGGTTCTACAGAAGAAGATTAGAAAAATATTTTTATTCTTACAAGAATGGAGCAAAAACAAATTAATTGAATTTACAAATATAATTCAAGGAGACTAAATGAAAAATATGAATTGGCCACAAATTAACTAAGCTTACAAAATTTCTGAGAAAATTGTTTGTTGATTGACCGCTTGTTTTTGATATAATTTCTGGAAATTACTTCTAAGAATTATAGACTTGAGTAATTGTTTACTCCAATTGAATTATAAATATAATGTGAGTAACACCAGAATCTGCGTAGTTGAGTGAAAAGGGGTCATTCATTAGTTAATAACACACGGACGCAAGTTGGATTTGGTTTTTTGATTCTCGATGCTGTGATGGTTAGACGCATTGCCAAATTAATTATGTACATTTTGCTCGCTAGGAACCCTGATTTAATTATGTTTGTTTTAAAATTAAGATCTGAATAATAAGAACCTAAGTTTCGGCACTTATCTTGCCTGCTCGAAGAGTACCGAATACGATTTTTGGACATGTCAAAATAAGTTGCTTCAAAAAGCTACATTTTGGAAAGAAGGGTTAATTAATACCTTTCTACCTTCTTGTTGAAGAAGTATAACCCAACGAGCTTGAAATGCTTTCTAATTAGACGTTCACTTTTCATCCACATTACCAATGCTTTTGTAATTTTATTGAACCAATTATTGTTGATAATATTTCCTTAAAGAATGTTGAAAATCGAAATTGAAGGGCGTGGAATACAATATTTATTTGGCGTATAAAGCTTCTCATAAATTATTGCCTTTAATTAAAAATTAATTCCAAACGTCTGTATATTTTTTAAGATATTTTCATAGACGCGGGTACTTATAGTCATGTTTATATGCACAGTTTTTTTCCACTGTTGGTTAACTTAACTTTTTTCGTTATTTCGCTATTTCATAGTAGTAATACACTTACCTGCCAAATGAACTCTAATAACTGCATGTATATACATGCATATATGTATATATATATATATACCATATGGTTAGAAAATTATACTATTATTATTATAACAACAAGACAAGAATTTCGTTTTTGCCATTTGACTAGGGAGTTTTAACAACAAGTTAAAGGAATCGACACACCGTAACACCGGATCCCTTTAATTTTCTACCTCTATATCGATTAAAAAATATTGTGCTTATTACTTATGCCTTATTAAATTATTGAGTAATAAGGAGCTTAACAAATTTTTGCAACCCAAAGGAAATCTCTAATAATAAAGTTCCTGTCGTTAAGCGAAACGCGTTTCTCTCTCGCCTTGATCAGTATTTTGTGCTTCTAATTAACTGGCGGTTGCTATTTCCCGTAACTTTCACAAACAAACAATGAAATTACTTTTCCGAGGTTCTAAATTAAGTAGGGCTACCCACTGATTCGTGCTGAATTTAACAGTTTGTAGATACAGTTTTACTTTGTTTTTCTTTTAAATGGGATAAAATTTGGCAGGAACTTGAGTTATCGTCGCAAATAGTGAGACCCTGGCATAGAGCCAGAGTGCGGAATTTACCATTTTTACAACATAACGAAGTCGGATTTTTGTCCAAAAAGGTTTCGTGACCCATTAACTACTGAATCGATGGCAAAATTTTATTATATCAGAATTATTTATCGTTTGACTGTCATGTTATTTATTAAATGTTTTAAATGCACGTTTCAATAATCGTGATATTATCAAGAATTTAAGAAAATGTACGTTACAATTTTACAGACGATTTTTGATGAAATTGCTCAACATTTATACAAAGAAGTTCTGCTCTTGTAGGAAAAGGCACAGGATATTACAGAAGTTCCTAATTTCCGGTGAAAAACCCGCCGCTTGTTCTGCTAAGTTATTGCCTACCTGCGTATTTCCAGGAAACATTTTCCACAACTCGACTCAACTGTGGCCTTATAAAACGATATTACTATCTGACGGGAAAATATGCCCTAGTAAAATATTTTTTTACTTCAAATTAGTTGTAGGAGTGTTGATGTTTAATACGACTATGAGTTTCGAAGATATGTACCCGATGGAGATGGACATTTCTTCCTAGATGTTCTGGATGGTATATTAACTACGATTTAAATTATTTACATTTTGTTTGTTACCATATTGTTTTAAATACCATATATAAACATATAACAGAAATTCTTTATGAGCTCAGTGGAACAGCAATCGTTTCATTTGACCCCGATGAGCATAAACATGAGAATAAATAAGCACATGCTTTTATGGCTGCCTCATAAACCCGTCAGAGGGCACTGGTCATTATGTTGCACGAAGACGAAAAGATACTATTTTATACGCACCCATAAACCTGAGACCTTAGATAACGCTGTATTATAACTACTAAAAATAGAATTATAGGGCACATTACTCTGTCAGGGTATTGCGAAAAATTTTAAATGACAATCGTCGGATTTTAAATGTACGTGTACCGTATACTGTAACGGATACTAAATTTACAGAGAAGTAAAGAAAAACATAAAGATTTTTATTTTGTTTTATATCTCTATTTTATCTCAGTCACGTGAATGAAAAGTCACTGACAAAAATTGTCAGCGTGAACTTGTAAACCTGATCTGTGAATGCTTCACTACTATTTGTATGGCATCAGTAGTGTATGAGAGATATGATATGAGGGTACGATAAAATCTCTATTTCGATGACTTGAAATAATTTTATGACTAACAACTTTTCCTTATTAGACGCACACGTCTCATAATTTCTGCTGCGTATACTCATTACTCAATACGATACACAAACAAGACTTTTATGATTCATATATGATTTATGAAATTAAATAACTCCTAATTTAAATTTGTCTGTATCCAATCCGATCACTACGATGAAACTTAAGAATAATAATGTAATGAACCATTAAGTCCTCACATTTCATGAATTATGTTTGAGAATATATTGTTACGTGTCAGGATCCGTAGGCTCGAAAAAATGCCACAATAGTTCCGCAGAGACTTTATTCTACTTGACACACACTTCACAACCACAGTTACACTCGTAGATCGCAGGTATTCGCTTCGTAGGGAGAGAACTCTTCACTTCGTATCCGGAGACCGAATGCCTTGTGGCCGACCCTGCCCGCTATTTATATCGATTTCCGGGCTTCCAGATCCTTCCACGCCCTCCGTTGAAGTAAACAACAACAACAAGAATTCCCGGAAATCGACATAACAATAGCGGGTCAGGTAAACAACCCCATTTCGGCCCTCATCTATGCTAATCTCGCCCCTTTTGCTTGAGACATACGGACCAGATTGGCCTGGAGTGATCCAGGTAGTTTTTATTACTACCTGGGTTTCTCTTTTATTGCCTCTATTGTTTGCCTCTATTGTTTGCCTCACCGTAACGGTCGGCCACCCTTCTAGAAACTTCGTAAGCCTGCCGACTTCGAGAAGCTTCGTAACAATATTATAGTCATGAATCATGTATCATGCAGTCAATATGTAATAAATTGTTTTTTTTTTGTATCAACAACTATGATAGTCTCTGGTACACAAAAATTCCGAGTGGTAATTTGGTGTTACTTTCCCCAAACATCAGGCGTTGAATCGTCGCGTTTAATGAGTTTTCATCAATATAAAAACATCCGCTATCAATTTAAATGTCGGTGATGGTGGAAAGGTCGAACGTAACCAAACGGGAGAAAGAGAAAAAGTACTATGTAGCTATCTCTTATGATAAATATTGTAGATAAACATATCTAGAGCATCCATTTTATTTGGCTATGCTATTGAAAGTAGTACGTGGTACCTATGTCCACTTTAGGCCTAACATATTTCTCTTTTCGATAAAACCAGCTCCTTCATTAATAGTGTTAACAATATAATAAGGTATTGTACGATAAAGAACTCATATTAAAATAACATAAAAGTAATAACATAATTTAATATTAACAGATTGTATATGTATATGTAAACAAGCCCCATTTAGTAGGCATCGGCTTAGCTTTGTACCTACGGTATTAAAGTCTCTGGGATAGTTCGTTAACGGCTAAGAGCTCTTACATACTGCCGTATCTCTAGCTCTTTGAGGCGTTGAAACCCGGCGTCGGGCTTGGCCAGATTAATTATGTACAATCCACATCTTAACCCATTTTCACTCTCGTTTTGTTACCGTTATAAAGTGTGTGCCAAATTTGAGATGTTGGTGAATATTAAAGATTGAGAACATTCATAAATAGTCCTCGTAGCGATTGTGAAAGATGCATCGATTTTATGTCGCATGGTGTACATTTCCATGTTAAAAGCACTAACTGTAGTATAAATATGTAAATGACAAAGATTAATGGAAATAACCATAAAATTTTGTAATTTATTCGTATTGTATGGTCACAGTAATACCTTTCCAAAACCGTAGAAAGGAGATTATTTATAGCGGTGTTAATAGATAGTACCTAGATAACGACAAAAATAAATAACAAATTTTAACAAAAAAGAACGATTTCGATTTGAAATACTTTTTCTTCAAACTTAAGCAGGAATAAACGGAAATTATATAGAGCATAAATATAGGTACCGAACTAATTAAGAAATTTTCCAAATTGATTAATAAATTACAGATTTCTGAGATAACAAACAAAAACATACAAACTTAATGAGGACCTCCTTTTATGAAGTCACTTAAAAATGTTAATTTATAATTTTATTGTTATTTTAGGAGTATCAGCACTAAGTTAAATTACAGAGGAACTTAGGGGCGATGCCACATTAATTTATTGGCCAGGCTAATTATTCCTTGAATATTAACCGTAAAATTATCAAATATGTTCAAGTGGCAGTGTTAAAGAGTCTGATAACAAGTGACAATATTATTTTCTTCTTGGCGTAAGTGACAACCGTAATTTATCGGATGTCCATGGCCTACGGGGATTACTTACCATCATGTAGCTGATTTGGTCATTTAATCTTAGATAACGCGATAATTTTAAAATCTACTAGATAGATTTTTATGTGGTTTTTACCAAGAGATAGAGGACTCTCACTAAACATGTTTAAATGTATGGATCAAAGACGGAAAATTTATCAATGACCAGTTAAAAACAGTAACAATCGTTTTCATGCAGTTACTATTTTGTGAATGTTAAGTATGTTGTCGGAAGCGGAGTGATGACGGATTATTTTGAAGTAATATTCTTTTATCAAAACATACAAATTTAAATCACTATTAACTTTGTATCATGATAATAATGACTACTTATTAGGGCGGACTAAAATACTCCCCCCAATCTCATGCTGGCAGAACAGGTTGTCGTAAGAGGCGGTAGAAAATTGCCTGCTTGGTGGTAGGACTTCGCGTAAAGATATATTATCAATATTATTATTAAGATATTAATTTTATTACTTTTTTACAAAAAAGATTTAACTATTGTAATCGTATGTATGTATGTATGTATGTATGTATGTATGTATGCGTCGGTCAAAGTGACCGGTAATATTAGTGAGATCAATTAAAGTCAATCTAGCCTCAGCTTGAATAAACACGAATGGAAACTAATCGCCGAACGAGGCGTAGAGCATGTAATTTAATCTGTTTCCATTAACGACCTAAATTATTATGGAGAAGGTAGCAATTACCAGTTAATGGAACCCTTAGCTCCGTAATTTCGGTGTTGAAATAATGTACATTTTGTTGTAAATTAAACTCAGTAGGTGCCTTTTTTAAATCCTGTATTTCAAATTTTTAACGGTACAATCACTGAACGGCATTACACAGTACGTAAATCAAAGGAGCGGCAAAACACCACAGAGTAATAATATGACAGATACAATAAATGTAAGAAGTGTAAGTAAATGAATCTAAGCTGAATGATTTTTAATATTTCTTTGACTTTCGTTTTAAATACCGACAGCTTCTTCTACTGGATATCATTAGCATGTATTTTCGTATTTTTTATGCTAAGGTTTAAATCTATCACTGTTTACCTGCAATAATAAATATAATTTATCTATCAAATAAACGTCATTACTTTGTCGCGTATTAAATATATTGAATGCAAAAAAAAACAAATCATTACGTTACGATTTCTGCCTGATCTATTTCTACTCTCATGCGTAAGACGGCGTCACTGCCTAGACCGTTCTTGTTATTTAAATTCCTTTAAGTGTAGAACAGCCATAGTTGGTCACATATGTATGGTTGCTACTGAGGAATAAAGTAGACTTCTTCATTTGTAAGTGTCTTAGCAACTACATCCAAATTTGCGAGGTGAAATTTGATTTATGAACAATGTAAGTAACATGTACTCGTATAACAATGTTCCTTAGTCGGGTCATATTTTATACAAAGTTTTTACTAACTACGTAAAACTTACTACTTTTCAAATATTTGCAATAATTTACCTTATTGCTTGGTTACTTTTTTACCTCATCTCTAAGTCATTATAAATTTAAAAAGCTTGATATAATATAATATATTTCTTAATCTATACTAATAAATAAAATTGGAGTGTCTGTTTGTAATATTAAAATAACCGCATTTTACTACATTCATATGAATGTTTATACGGTACATATAACAAAATAACATTTTTTACAATTTTTGTCTGTCTGTCTGTCTGTCTGTTTGTTCCGGCTAATCTCTGAAACGGCTGGACCGATTTTGAAGGGATTTTCACTGGCAGGTAGCTGGTGTAATAAGGAGTAACTTAAGCTACTTTTATTTTAGAAAAATTCTAAACTTATTTTTTTATATTCCACGCGGATGTAGTCGCGGGCACAGCTAGTAAATAATATAATTACATAAATGTCCAATATGATAGTTTTTGTCAGAATTATAAATTTTGATAACAGTCTTAATTTCAACATCGTCCTCGGAAAGAAAGTAAATTAACAAAATTGATTTAAAAAAAATTATACTCTTTGTAAAGTTAATTAAAGCTAAAAGTCTTCTGGATTTTATAAAAGTCGAGTATAAATAATTTTTTTACTTTACAAAAATAACATTTTCAAATTCTACCTCGAAATACATGTTTCATGCGTAGTATTTTTATTCTGTATTACCATGGGAAATGTTTCTGTAGGCTGAAAATTGTTTTCGCAAATGGACCGTAAGATTTATGTTTGGGAAATTTGTGTAATATGTAAAATTATCTTATTTGAATGAATTATGTTTATAATCCTAGGTGCTTCTCATTTATGTTTACGTGTATGTACATCTGTACTTAATAATCCAGATGACGTAAATCCCAGGGTATCCTCCAAAGAAAACCTGTCTGGCTAATTAACCTCCTCCACCATTAAAGTTGGAAACTAATTGACAAATGAGTTTTAGGCATTTACAAATGGTACGTTGACGGCATGAGGTGTTGAAATTTGCCTGCTTTTGATATAAGAAATCCTATTTCAAAACGATTTTGTCTTCAATCTACTGTATAAAACCTGATTAATACGAGTGACCATTTCAGATTTATACTCATAAAATCATGGAATTGTAATTGGCAAATTTATTTAAAATTGTCTGGAAGCATGTAAACATTTCATTAAAATTATAATTACACTAATAATTATAGACGAAGAGAAACCTTTGTACCCAATTTTCTTCTCTATTTGTCAATCGATTTTATTTGGTAGCTATTGCCGAGTTTTAGTGTTTTTAATTTCAGCCTTTAAACAAACACTATTATTTATAATTACATGTTTCAATGTTATTACAAACAACGGAAAGCCTTAACCAATTACATTAAGTGGTCAATGGAAACTTACATATAGGTATATATGACGCAAATTCCTAGCCTTAATGCCTTTGGACAGTCGCATTAATTCAGGTCGGTTAGATATGGGTTAACTTTCAAGGCTGAGAAAAACCATTGGCATTCATAGTTGGCTCGCACTCAAGGCAAGCGAACGGCCGTACTCTGGTTAGATCTTCCACAATAAAATATGGTTTTTACGGTCCGCAGGCTTAATATAATTAGAGCAATTTCAGAGAGGGGCTTAATAAATGCGTATTAAAATTACGGTAATTGAGGTTTTAACTCCGGCGAGGATTTTCTACGACATCCCCACGATGTTAACTGTCTCCAGTTGGCGCGACTAGCGGAAATTCAATTATGAGCGTTCATCGTTTAGGTACCTACCTCTGTCTCTCCAGTCTGACGTTGTTAGCGCAGATGAGGAATTAAAAAGCGTAATTATACAAAAAATATACCTTACCTCTATAGATCATCTTTCGCAGTGTTTTAAACTCGATGGAAATGAGATTGTTAAATGAAAAATGTTAGTTTAATGAGTACTATACGTCAAGGTATGTTTTGTAAATTATATAGAATTTAGGCATAATTATGATGAGCGTAGTGATAGATGTGGTTTGTGAAAGTTTTACAAACTTCTGATGGTGAGTTTAGAGTCCAATATTGTGCAACAAATTTCACAATTATGAATTGCATGAAACAGGCTCAAAATACCTGTGTGCAACATACGAATATACACTACCAATAGATGAAGTAACTCTCTGCTACTGAAAGTATTACTTGTAAATGTGTATAATTTAAGGCAAATTTAAACATGGGTAGGTATATGTTTTTGAAATTAAATACCATCTGCTTAGGTGCAGAAACGTTGTTGGGAAACCTATGTAAATTAGAGTTTTCTGCAATGTTTTCAAACATGTGTGAAAATCCCTTCAATAAACGAGAAGTCTTCCCTTCTTGAGTCCACCGGTTCTTGTGTTACCTGCTTGAATGGTTATCATGGTCTTAGAACCAAATGTGAATTGTTTTCTATGTATTTTGTTTGCAGTAACGGAAAGCCTATAATGGGTTGCCAGCTTCTTTCTTAATTTGAAAACGTGGATTATGTCTATCGTGTTACGGATCCAGGGAGCAGTTACTTTACTTTGCTTGTTTTTCGGCATTATATCAATGCATTTACGTAGAAAAGTTTATAAACCTCACTTGACTATTATGCTAAGGCTTGGAATGCTCTAAGATGAAATCTGAGTCAATGATGGGACCGCTATGAGATGTAACAATGATAATAATAATTCCATTGATAATATTTGATTAAGAATAAATGTTTTTGGATATTATAAGGTGGCTGAGAAAAAATGAACTTGTTATGTTCTTTGGTCATTCAAAGATTTACTTCTTTGAAGCTATATCGTGATTAGTTATTAAGCATTGGTTTTACCGATGACATATTTTGTAGTGATATATTGTAATACGAGTTAACTATTTTCTGCGTTTATTTTTCGATTACCATGAGTATCGTTTATCTTTATATTTAATTATAAAAATTATATAGAAACATCTTTTCGTTCTTATCCGATCTGTAAGAGCATAAAAATAAATGAAAGGGAAACACACGGTAATGAGATCGAGTATCGTCTTTGAGGAAAATTGGAAAAATTCGTAATTACTAACATTAAGACTTGACTATATATATCAAAGTCACGATGAAACTCCTCTTTGGGGCGAAATATCGGTACAAAATATGAAAATCTTGATAATTTTGCGGACACTCGTTACAGTTAAAAATTTGTTGCACTTCAATGTATTTTATTTTAACACTTGTTTATATATTATTATACCAATTCATTCATTCAGTCATTAATCCAACGATTTTTATCGAAAATCACTTTAGCTAGATAAAACTAACTTAAAGGTAGAGTTAAAATAATATGGAATAATGTGTAGTAACCACTGTTGATCCTACCTGGTGAATTGTATAATAGTTTTACCTTTTAATAAATGTATTAGAAAATCTAATAAATTCCTACGTAAATTGTGAGAAAAGTATTGTATCGAATATTAGCCTATTATCATAGAACATTGTTGTACTACTGCTACACTAAATCAAATTGAAACATATTCGTGAAAAACATGGTTCAATAACGGAAGCATTTGTTTCAATTCACTCGCTAAAATACTTCTTGGACTACTGACGTGTTAACTTTGGACATTGGATCTTTTGTATAATAAGATAAAGTTCAAAAAACTCAACGCATTGCCGGCTTCATTTCCATTGTGACGAGCAGGAAACATCTTATTAAACTTTCTCAGTGCGAGAGTTGAAGCGTGATCGCTTCCAAGGAATTTCACTTCGTAAGCATTTTCATTGCTATGCTCGAACACGCACACATCGAACATATTCAATAAACTTGTTCCGACCATTTGGCACCAACATAGAAAAAAATGTCAACAGTTAATTTGGTTTTCGAGCTATAAATCACACATATTCCCACTGTTTAAGTTACTAAAGTTATTGCTAAAGTGGGATGTTGCCAAAAATAAAAACTTTTACTGATCATTGTTTTTCTGTAAATAAAAATGAATGTAATATTTTGTTTAGAATCTTCATGAACTATTCGTAATTAACAAAGAAGTTCCATTAGGATGAATGAAAAAATATAATTTTATTCCTTGAAAATTAAATATTTCTAGATCTATAGGTATAGTTTATGATTTATGCTATGTTTAAAAAGTTGCCGTTAATGGCGTTTACTTTCAGTACGTAAATGTATTCCGAATTATTCATTTGCATCGATTCGTTCGGTTTCCCTTGAAATTGTCGAAGATTTATGTCTTCTCAATTTCACCCGCAACGCACGTCCGCATCGGCATTTCAGTCGAATAAATCAAACAGTTCCTCGTGCGACTACCCTTCTTATACATCAGGATACATACCCAATATTAACTTTTAAAATAAATAACAATCTAATTTTACTTAAGAGGTTCAGATTCCACGGAACGCTAGAATTTAACATGGAAATAATGAGACTAATCAAGATTGGTAGCTAAGTGAAACTCGGCAGGGTCCCGAATCGTTATTTCTTGTAGAAAACTTAATTAAAATGAATCTTTCTACGACAACAGTTTTTTTGGACGTGAAATGTTGAAAGAAAAGTTCCTTTTCTGAAATACGCTACTATAAGCTTAGTTAAATGGTCTGAGTATTGTAGACTTGTAACTTGTAACTTGTACCTTGGCCCTGATAAATAACACTTAAGTTAAAAAATAATATCCATTTCTCAGGCGTTTTATGAATTTCATTATTATCTCATTTAATTATTCTATGCGGTGTTTTTCAGTATTCTGTAAAAGAAATAATTTAGTTTTTAACGATCGCCGCATCAATACATACTGTTATATTCATTATACCATATTTATATACTATAGTATATTGAAGGCGTGAAGCCTTATTACCTCACATGACCTTGTAAATGCTGTGCCAACATGCCTATTTCCAGGATCTTAAGTATAGTACGCTGACCTATCATCCATCATCCATCCATCAGCCTTTGGAGGTCCACTGCTGGACATAGGCCTCCCCTAACTTGCGCCACTCTGACCGGTCCTGTGCCTGAGTCGCCCAGCGGGCTATGGAACGAGCTATGCTCGGTATTTCTCTACGCGATCGAATAAGAAACGATGAAATCCGTAGACGAACGAGGGTGACCGACATAGCTCAGAGAATTAGCCGGCTGAAGTGGCAATGGGCTGGGCACATAGTTCGAGGAACCGATAACCGTTGGGGAAGAAAGGTCCTCGAATGGCGCCCACGTCTCGGAAAAAGGAGCATAGGACGCGCCCCGACCAGGTGGACTGACGACCTGAAAAAGACAGCGGGCATCCGTTGACCTATAGTTTGGGTCAAATATATGTTAAGTGATTCCTATATCTGTTGAATGGTTTCTTCGTGTGCCATAATAGTAAAAACAGAATAACATTTTGGTATCTTTATCGAAGCATTCTAGCTTGTTATTTAGGTTTCCAAAAATATTTTATATACAGATATGGCAGTTTCATAATTAGTAAAGTTTAGATTTGTCGCGTTTCATATCTTTTAGTTTGACGACTAATGAATGACCATATACTTGGTTATATTAAGAAATTGTAAATGTTTTTGCTCTGAAAAATTTACTTATAGCTAACAAAAATAAAGAAATTTGTAACATTATACCTCCCCCACCGGAATAATTTTTAATATCTAAAATGCGACGCCATTTTTGTCAATTCTGCTACAGTTCAGTGGGTGTGACGAAATATTGCACGCATTTTAACTTTTACTCGAGATGAGAATTTACTTTCTGGGGTAACAGCTTTGGCTTTGAAAATTGGGAAATTACTACCATAGCTATTGTGCGTATGTATAACAAACGTTAATTATCATTTACATTTGTTTGCAAGATTGTAGAAAGGGCATACGTTTTAAAAGATTCGGCATAAAATAGCAACAATAGGCTTTTAACGTTGCGACATTAGAAGTATAAGAATGTAAAGTTAAGTTTATAGTATTTAAAAAATACTAGCGGCTCGGACTGAAGTTCTGTGAAATAGTTAAATTATTTCAGATTATAAGATTTTTTTTGTAAATTAATTACAACGTAACCTCTCTGATCCTATCATTGCCATGAATGATCATCTTGTCAAAATAAATGTATTGTGTACGTATGACCCAAATTGGTAAAGACACGATGAAGTTACGACTTATCGAGTTAACATTCAAGCACGGTTGAAAGGTGAACACTGATTTTTATCGACATTTCTGGCCTTCGATAAAAACTTAACAAGCTTAGTGTGGGTAACTAGTTTGCCAATAACTTAGTCCGTACTCCAAGCAGGCACTATTCATTAAAGAAGGTTGCTAACGGGTTCTGAACAAATAATTGTATTTGTTACTAGTAAATCACCCTCGTTTCCCTTCAGAACGCCTTACGCTTCGAAATAGCACCTACATTGTTTTAGGACTGGATTTTTCTTGTTATATGAATTAGAAATATATTAATTTATAACTTTTTAAATATTAAATGATGCTCTCTGATATACATTAAAGAAAACTATAAAGGAATCGGTTAAGCCGTTTCTGAAATTAGCGCGAACAAGCACAGACAAACAGAAAAAATTCCAACAACTATGGTTTTGGGTTTAAAATTTTATTATATATGTATAGATATGTTACCTACCTTCTTATTTAATAGCCCATCAGGTCGAAACACTATACAAATGTAATCTAAGTATCGAGAGATAAAAGTTTTCAAAACCGCAATCTCTTTGGGCTGGAAAATGCAGAGATGGAATGACTTTCCACCATTTTGGCACATAGCTGATGCCAGATTTGGGACTGAGATATTTTATTTCCAGATTCATTTATGATTCTTCTTGAGAGCTATTCGCCGTGGAGTATAAATAAGATACCTACGTGTAGGTAATTGTTTTTGTAAAATGAAATTTAAATGTGTGATATCGTTATTACTTTTTTCCAATAATTAAATAAATTCTATAAAATTATTAGTCAGTAGATTTAAATTCGGTGTGCAACCCGTATGTTTTGGATGAAGGAAAACATTGCGTAGAAACTGCAAATTTTATGTGAGAATTTTTCATAATGTAAGTTATGTTTACCAACCTACATTCCGCCAGCGTAATGGATTACAGTTTTAACTCCTTCAATTCTACATGTATACTATACAATCGGTTATATTTATTAGGCAATTCTCATAAAATTGTAATTTACTAGTACGGGCACGGAATAGATTTTAACCATTACGTTGTTCTAAACTAGGCTCCTTTTACAATACGATGGCTTTGGAGCGTCATTCTGGTAGATAAGTAAATGTGACCAAGAATCCAGAATATTAGTTGCCTTCCAATGTCTGCGTCTCGAATATGAGTGATTAGTATCCAACGTACTGTCAAGAATCAAACATGTCCGAGCTATCAAAGTTGTTTAATTACTGTTATGTTATTTAACTTTGATTTAAATATGATACGCATTTTGGATACATCGTCGTTAAGTTATCCACTCCGATCTGCGACATGATTGTTCAAATGATCTAATTTATCGAGGCACACAGTATCTTTACGTCTCCGTCCATACTGTCCATAATGACTAGCGCCCTCTGACGGGTTTATGAGGCGGTCGTAAAAGCATGTCTTTATTCATTCTCATGTTTATGCTCATTGATATAGGCTCGAATAAAATGAACGTTGTTCCGACCGACACATAAAATGTATCCGTGCCGAAATTGTATGGTCATTTAAATAAATTAAAAGGAAACGTGATTTCACATATTAATATGCCTTTGTTTGAGATTTTAGTAGTTAAACCATATCCATTACTGATGTACTTAATGGATTATCAGATGTGCAATGTTAAAATGATATATTTATGTAGAAACGTACGTAACTTTAAATTGAAATGACATACAGTGGTATAACAAACAAATCAAGGAATACAAGG
The DNA here is from genome assembly GCA_003671415.1 of Megathymus violae. Lineage (NCBI taxonomy): Eukaryota > Metazoa > Arthropoda > Insecta > Lepidoptera > Hesperiidae > Megathymus > Megathymus violae. The sequence continues at coordinate 1,717,125 of PDGT01000045.1, forward strand.
AGTCCTTTTCATTAACACTGTTGTATTTTATCGTTATGTATTTCTTATTTTAACGTAGATTCAGCATTGGTGCGTACAAATATATGTATCCTGTAAATGGTTGCTTGCAAGAGATCGTTGTTATAATAATAAAACCGCCTATCGGTTCAAACGCAACTACTTTGTAATAAATCTACTTGTACAATAAATATATTTTGATCGATTGATTTACAATTAAAATAGAAATATAATCAAAAAATTATCAACGATTCCCCAGCACTAGGGCTCTAAATAATAGTGTCGCAGGTTGCATAACTTACACAAGAAAACACCAACGAATAAAATTCTAAAGTGTAATTGATGAAAGGTACCATGATACGCACCTTTTACAACAACAACAATTAAATTAATGTTTTCGTTCGTTACCCGCTTATTGATATGGTATTCGTATGTGCAATCTACTGATCTCAAGAGTCACCTTTTGACTCGGGCTTGTATTTGGACGAATAAGTGCTTCCCGGTTAGCGTGTCTTGCAGTTACTGTATTTTATACTATTGTAATCGAAAGCAATTCCGATTAGGGTACAGTATCGTCAATAGTAATTAATGGGCAAAGTTTTTTTTTATGTTAATAGCCGACAAACGAGCAGACGAACCTCCTGATGGTAAGTGGTCACCGTCGCCCATAGACATCAGCGAAACCAAAGGTATCACTGATGCGTTGTCGGCCGGGAAATAAGAAGAAGGTTAGAAAGCAAGTACTGGCTCTCAAGCCCCCAGCCGGAATACGACGAATCGTTTGGCGGCTGACTCAAGCAAGAGAGTGGTAGCTAGCCAGGCAGGCTTCACGGAAAGATAATAATACCAGCAATAATATTAATGATTTAATATTATTAAAGATAATATAATCCATACGCGAAGCCCTACCACCAAGCAAGCTGGCTTCTGTCTGTCGCCTCTTACGACACTCGTTCTGCCAGCATGTGATTGGGGGGAGTATTTTAAGCCACCCCAATACGGCAAAATTTTTCAACAGTAGTCCATTTTTATCCTTTTTTTATTTTCCAGGGGGAAACCTTTAAAAGGTACCTGTTGCTGTGAGAGCAACACCGGTTTATGTAGGTTTTTTC
>PDGT01000045.1:1718247-1744247 GCA_003671415.1 Megathymus violae
CCCGGCCTTCCTCAGCGCTATATACAGGACTCCGGGATCTTCAACAGAACGCCGACTGAGTCCTGAGCAAGTGTCCCGTAGCCCTATTCTGGTCCCAAGCTACAGAATCCTTAAGAATTTATCCTAGAGAAGTATCAACACTGCAAAGAGAAAAGAGGAAGACGAGTTTAAGATTAAGTTTAAATTGTTTAAGTCGCTTCTTGTGAGTGCTGTTAAATCAGTCAGTTAGGAAAATGAATGAATTTATTAATGAAATGAATTTTAAAAATTGATTATAGGAAATATTTAAATCACAAATGTAATAAGTACATAAGGAAGAGCAGAAAATTTTGAATATAAAATTTATACATTTTGTTTATAGACTATTCTATAGGCGAAACCAAAACGTTCTTGTAGTCTTATGATTTTACTTCAAATTATATGCATATGTAACAAAATTTTTTGTACTGCATCATCGTCCTTAATATTTTTCTTTTTATGTATTATTGTTTTTTTACATATTTTGTTTTCCGTGCCGACTGGCTATATCCGGCCACTGTCGTTGGTGATATCGCTCTACGTTACGGCGTCCCATCCTAGTTGCCCCAATGTTATTATTCTAGTTGAGCGTCGTACCGCTTGCTGTTTCAGAAATATCCACTAGACAAAATGCTCTATTGCTCTTGCAATTGCCTTATACATTGTTATTAATCTGATTTTATCGATAGCTGCCACGCGTTATTTTTTTACAGGCAGTAGCCAATGGGGCTGGATGGGATAAATGTAGAAAAATATATCCGCCAACTGCTTTCTTCTTACCCCTAGGGTAAGTAGGGTTTTTCAAAAATATTTAATCAATAAGTAAATATTTAACAAATAAAACCGATTTGAAGTATGTGAGTTTCCTGATTTTATCCCCAATTCTTCACCCCAGGGGTCGTATTTTTATTTTTTATTTTAGTGGGATCGGTTAATAAATGACGGCATTCTGAGGTAACAAACATAAAAAAAAAATACACCAGATTTGAGAACCTCATCGTTTTTAGTCGTTTAAAAATAATAATCAGCAAAATTAAAATAAATATAACGTTAAAAACGAGTAGTTTTTTGTTATTTAAAAATTCTTCCAATTCATTTACATAACGTTTAGGAGGTTTAAAAACACTATACACTTGAGGATTTTCCGTCTAATTTACATAATCTTCAGTACATTAATCTTCGGTCTTCCGCACAGTTGATTAGGTACTTCATTTAATTAAATAAGGTTGGGAAATCGATCTCACATTTTTATTTACGGTATGAAAATACTCAGGCATATTTTTTTGGCATATAGTTCCGCCATGTCCGTGGCATTTGAATCTCATTTGATTGATTATTATTTGATATTAACTAAGTGCTCTAATTTAATATTCGGTATGAATTTCCTAGAAAATATAGCTTAATTACAATTTTATTAGTGGCTTTATTTTATAACAGTTAATATATATAGTTATAATATAATTAAATACTTATATAGTAAAATAGATGAAATTTAACTTACCTAAATGTATTAACCGTAGAACACAAAATTTTGCACAAATTGTAAACAAAACAAATAAAAGTATTTGTTTTTTGTATGTGCATAATATGAACATTCATATGTGATGGTTATTTAATACAAAGCATCTAATTTCCAGTAGAAAAGGTCGAGGTTCTTTAATTTTTACCCTATACGATAAGTGGGAATATTATGGCCCACTAAGGTTTTACAACCGGACCGTGCTTCTATATTCCATTCATATGATACTAGTACTCATGAAACTTTGTGAACATTGCGATTATGACTGGCTCATCTAATTATATAGTTAGAATTGGTTCTGTTTGTATGGCCCTCCCCTTTACCGCGTGTTATCTTTTATGCTTAGTCATATTATTTTCTGATTTAACATATTATAATGTTGTTTTATAGTAATACACTGTTAACAAGATAACATGAACAAATTGTTTAATATAAGGTTTACTATGTACTGTATCAACACTATACTAAATGTTTGAAAAATTCTGCGCGTATATTATTATGTGTATTAGTTAAAGTGAAGTAGTGGTACTATTAAAAATGATATACAGGGCAGTAAGGGTTCCACGCATCCTTATTTTACTCTGATCGTTATGCACCCTATTGACAAACAGATTGCTGTTTAAAGACATAATTATAGTTACTGTAACTGTGTTTTTGCATTTTAATAAGCAAAGATAATCTATCATTTAAAAAATTCATTAGTACTCGCGACATACTTACGTAATTAAGATATGAATTGAATATATATTTTTTTTATTACAATTCTTAATTAAGATATGTATAGACACATAAATTCCTACAAAACAAAAAAGGACTGTTAACTAACAATAATTGACTGTACCTAAGTTGTTTTTGAATTATATTTTTAACGGATTCCAAAAAAGGAAGGGGTTTTCAATTCGTTTTTTTTACGTTTGTTACCTGAGAACTCCGTTATTTATCAATCGATTTGGAAAATTACTATTTTATTTAAAAGAGTACACTTCCGGTTTGGCCTCACTTAGATTTAAAGAAAAATACCACCCCGAGGAGTGAAAAAATGGAGATGAAACCAAGAATTTCATATTCTTCAAATTTAAGTCTGTTTCTTTGTTAAAATATTTATTCGTTAACCAGGCACATCAATATGAAGTTTAACAAGTAACTCAAAATCAAGAGTTAAGTTCTAAAGTGATTTAACTGTACTGAATCCGTTTATGAAATGTATTATTAAGTAGATTAAATAACAACGCCTTTAACATAACGTAAATGATGGTGTAATCAGCATTAAAATGCAACGTGCGTTTGATGAAATGAAATGAGTGCAATGTAACTTGATGCAAATGTTAAATGTATATCATAATTATACTGATATTATTGAAGTGAAACTTCTTTAGAATCGTTGTGATTTCAAACCGGATGCAACGGACAAACGACAGGTAAGAGACACAAATACAAAAAGGTATAGCCAGAGCGAGAGAGCAAATGTCGGTGTGTATGTATGTATATTGCACACTGTTTAATACTTGCTTGTATTTGAGCATTTAACGTGTATTAGTATATGTGAAAAGTACGTGAGCTAATACTACTGTACACTGTATGCGGCTGCGTATTACAGCTTTTTAGTAAGATGTCAGCGTGGTGTGTTATTATTTAACAGTGTTTGTGAATATTTTTATATCTTGTAGTGCTAAATAATAAATTTTATAAGATGCCGAAAACGAATGCCGAAATGTGTCGTCAATATCGACGCAAAAAAAATTAAAATAAAAATAAAATTAAAAAAAATCCAGGAAAAAGTTCAACAGAACGTAGTCGCGAGTTTCGTGCGCGTAAAAAACAATTATTGAACAATCTAAATAGATGTTCAAATATAAGTGTTAATGTGACTGATGTAATAAATGGTTATAAAATATCTTTTAAAATTAATCAAAATTTAATTTTTCAAATTTAATTTAATCAAAATTTAATTTAATTTTTAAACAAATAAACTTTGTAATTATCCTACCCTTGTTATATAAATTCATCTCATTCTTTTGTCGATTTACTGAAGTTTCACTTCTATCGTGTGTGAATCGCACACACACACCTTTTATTTCCATTTCAAACTTTGTATTTTAAACGTTGTTTTTTTTTTTAATTTAATACATTTTTGACGCGTTAGGAAAAACAGGTGAATACCCGATTTTCACCTTAATACCCCAAATTATTTATGCTACGTCTGATTTTACGACTATCATTAAAATATACCAAAAAAATGATTGCTGATATTTACGAAAAGATGAAAGGTATGATTGAAAAAAGGTAATGTGAGAACGCCTGGTTCAAATGTGTTGACAACCATATACTTCAAAGTGAAAATAAAACGTCGCTTGGCAACCGATTACGTTTACGTTGTGAAAATTTCAATAACACATATCTATTTTGGTGAGTAAGTGTTAATAATTAATTTTTGTGTAAAAAGACGATTATGGTTTTTTTTTACTTTACCTTTAGATGTCTGAGTGACATAAAGTAACGTCTTGCCCTAAACGTTATGATATTCCATAATGACATCTAGCTTTTAGCGCGTTTTGCAACTGATATTTTTTATTATATGTACATATGTACTGTTGGTACATTCAAGCGAGGGTAGAACATAGATGTTGTCTCGGATCAAGTGGGTGGTGGCTCAGTGAGCCAGTGAGTCGAGTGAGAATCGTAGACGAAAGCGAGTTACATTAAAAGTGAGTAAGTAGATACTAGAAAGCAGAACTGAAAACAGGAAGATAAACTGTTTTGAAAACAAGTAATATCAAAGAAACCGGAATGAGAAAGAGGTCAATTCTATTGATGTTCAGTTTTAACTTAATCACAGATATGCTAAAAAGGAAGAGAGTTCACGTGTCCAATTAAAAAGTTGCGATAAAATTTTGTACGCTACGGTAGCAAAACACCTTTGGGTGTTAAAGGGCTTTGCGAATTGTTATCGAAGCAAATATTCAGTCAGTCTGTTCAGTCAGTCAGTCTGTGTGTCTTGTGGTGTGTTATTGTGGTGCTTACCTGCTGATATTAAGTCGTTTTTATTATACAGAAAAAAACAGTATGCGCGATTTACAACGTCTGGCCTAGTGACTCGTTTAGAGATCTCTAAAGAATCCAATATATTAACTATTGTATCACTATGTATTTTAGATAATATTATGTACGTCAAAGATTACTCTGATAGTTTTCTTAAGAAGAGTGATGTTAACTCGTTAGCTCCAGAAGTTTAATTTTGGCCTTCGTATTTATTGGTTTAAGATGAAATCGTAATAATAACGTATTGTTTCTGAAAATGTAAAATAAATAAAATACCTATCGTAAATGCTGTTGTTATATTTCCATTTTTTGTTAAGAAATGTAGTCGATGGTTTCTATGTAATGTTAGTTGATTTCAGTGAAATAAACTTTAATGAAGACTATAATACAAACGGTATGTTTTATTAGGTGTTGCCATCATGATCACACAATTGTTAATTTGATACGATTTCATTAAGTGTCAAACATACTTAAATCTGAACTCTTTCAGTGAGCTAGTGAATTTCGAATCTAAAAATCACACTGTGCATAGAAATATAAATATTTGTATTATATTTACTTGTATCACGGCGTAATATTAAATAGATATAGATATTCCTCAGTTATTTTATCGTAACTGAAAGTTGCTATATAGCATCATTTAAATGGAAATGGAAATGGATTTAATTTACGTGGATTCTAAAAGCTCCTTCACTTCAGTACGATACTACCTACGATCAAAGATCAAAATGTTACTGCATTGTTCGTAATGAAACGTCAGAGTATAATACGGTTTTGCTGTTTCACCTCTTCAGTTGATTTCATGATCTAGAATCTGAGCCAGCTGGAAAATTGAGCTCTACTTAACACTTATTTTATATGTTCAATTTCTACCCGTGTTATCAATACCATAGGGTAAGATGCAACGGTTTTATGTACCCTGGTTTTTCCAAACGTAGCAGTAAGAACAGTGTGCATCATAGATATACATACATAAGTTATGTATCTCATGCATATATATCAAGACAGATAGATTAATATAAGTTAGCTGAACAGCAAAACAAACGGGGTGGTTGGCCACTAGTTAGACAAGTTGTGTGAATACCTTAATATACTGTGTAATATATGACGATATTAATATGTGGTTTATAATATAATTGTTTTCACTTGTATAATTTTATACGAGTAAGAATTAACGTTTTTAATAGAAGTATCTATCTTCAACAGCGTCAAGAACTGAGTAACGATTTATTTTGAATTTCCCTGGCCTTGATAAGACAGATGGCTTATGTGCATGTTGTAGCTACAGGAAAAATATTTAAGAAGTCTGTCCTTAAATTGTTATACATATACACACTGTACCATGTTTTTCTTGTCCCGGACTTATGGTGTAAAATAAACTGTAATAAATAACTATGATATCAAAAACACCGATTACAAACTTTAATCTGTCAGATAAATTCTAATTTATTAATTTCCATGAATGTGAGTTTATAAATAGATAATTTTATAGTAAGATACTTCGACCTACAATCCAGCTATTAAGGGATACATGTTTAATACATTGACTTGTAATTACATTTTTAAAATATACTATTATAATGTTATAATATCACAATCTAGGAATTCATTTATGGTGTGTTATTTCTAGATAATTTATTGAAATTCTTTATATATATTTCGTGTTACGTTGGAGAAACGAAGTAATTGCTGGTTTTTTCAATATCAATTTATGAGGATCCCTGGTATTTCACCGCATTAATTGATTAGTTATTAAAAAGTTGTGTATTTCCTTCAGTACAAAGGAGCATGCTTGAACAATATAAGTACCCGTTATTGTTAATATATTTATTTAGTTTGCTAAACAAGGGCTTACATTATTCGTTTAGTAGCAAGCCCTCTAGAATTCTATTGAACTTTTTTGAGCCAAAAAAACACATTTATTTAATTTGAGGATCTCCATAGAAGTATGCCACACAACATAATCATGATATACCATTAATGCGACTTTTGTAGACCCTATCTGCACGATATTCCCAAGTCAAATTTTGTCTGTTGTTGCTTTGTTAATCAAACTTTATATTGAAATCCATATTTTTATTTTTCGTCTTAAAATGTATATAATTTGTTTTGATTAAATATTTATTAAATTATAACATCTGAGCTATTGATTATGAAGTCAATAGTTTTACTAAAGTTCGATTTGAATACTTTAATGTCAATATTTTTATTACTAGTCACTATTATTAATATGTTGTCCATAAAAAAGTACTACAATGCAATATTACTCTCAGGAGGTCATTAATGTGCAATATATACGAAATATGATAAGTCCAAGTACACTCTATTTAGACTATTTCTATTTATACCTCTATTGTAACAGATCTTTTGCACGATTTGTTCCTGTTACTTCAACACGTTGTGATCTGTTGTTCAGATAGAAAGTTATCCACTGTAGTGCTGGTCCGCTGACTGCAAATATTTCCAAGTTGCATATTCAATTTTATGGCAAACAAAATAAAATGCGTTTGACAAGTCAAAGAATAATACCTACTACATTTAGTTTACAAATTTAAGTTTTTTTTTAAATTTCTTTAATCAGTGTAAATGCAGCTAATTTTGTAGGACTTTGAAATCTTAGTCTGACATTGCGAACTTAGTTTTTCGTACGTTTATACTCTGTCTATAAATAATATTAAAATATAAATGTTGGCTCCATCCGAAAACTAAACCCGGGAATCCTAGCTTGGCACGCAGCCTACTGCCAACGATATAACACTCCCTTAGACCAAGGATGACAAAAGAGAATAGAGTATTAAAAATATCAAAAGTCCCAAATTACATTTTCCCTTACATTTCGTGCAAAATGAGACTTCAATTCTTTTTATACCCAATAACAAGTCGAATCTCTTATTTACTTTTTACTATATTTACATCGATTATAATAATTTGGTAGGTATTTATTTTCATGGTCCATTTCTACAAATTGTGTACGCCAACATTCCCAACTAATAGCCTGCTTCCGCTGTAAATCTTATCTAATGGCCAAGTATTAACCGCCTAATACTGAGGCGTTAAATCTTGCTTGTATGAATAAAACACGTAATTGCGTCCATGCAAGAATGCATACAGCAATACACATTGAAATGATCTCATGAGTCACATAAATTCTTATATGACAAGCTAATAAAGACATTTAAGTATTCTAGCTTTAAAACTATGTATTATAGCCATAGAAAGAATACAACACATAAACCTTTTATCTAAAACTTATTCGTGGTAATAAATTGCTTTATTTGACATCATACGAACGTCAAAATACATTTATTATGTTCAGAAAATTAAGAATTTTGCAGAAAATTTAATTTAACTTAATATAATTTCTAACTATAAACATGTCTTTAGTTCGTCCAAAATATTTAACACTATACTTTTACTAAAAACGACTCATAACTTTAACTTTTAGTAATATTCATAATTAATATAATGTAAAAAAAAAATAGTATATCGCGTCCACGATGCATGCCGTGGTAACCGTGGTAGTTGAGGCAAAATTTACTTTGTAAATTTTATGATTGTATGTGTATCTAGTACTGTATGCTTTGTTGGATATCCTTAATAAAATAATAAAAAAAAAACTCATTATGGAAAGCATATGGATGTCGGACAATTTATTATTTCAGTAAATATTTTTTAAGTTACGCCAATAGAAAGAAATTATTATATTATTTGTTATTCTTTAAACAAACAAAGATAACTATATATTGAAGAACAACATAAATGTCTTATTATAAAAATTATTTTATTGTCCTTTCTATAACACTATTTCAGTCTCTTTAATGGATAATGAAAACCGTGCATAAAGGTAACATTAGCACTGCGAAGCAATTTGTATTTATGTAGGGTAAATCAGTTACGATAGTACTATGTCCGAATCATGTCAAAATCTCACAATACTGGTATTCAGTTCTTACTCAGTAGTGATTTCCATTTTGAGTAGCTACTCCGGCTTGCTTCGTTCCGTAAAACAATCTCTGTGCGCACTAAAACTATGGAGTAATAAACCGTGGTGCAATAAAAAGGTATCTTCTTACTATTATTCACAATATTAATTCTCAATCAACAGTTCTTAAGTACTTTTTGTTACGATGGAGTGTCTCTTTAATAATATCATGAATATCTAACCGAATATCTAGACTTATTATAAAATGTTATATCGGTTCAGAAAATCGTTCACCCAGCATTCCAAATGGGATTAATCTAAATAGATTCTGAATTTCAAATCAATAGGCCATTACCGCTTAGGACGAGAATAAAATTAATAAGTAGATTCAGTTGAAATTGATTAAAACGTCTTCTCGGAATATTCAAAGGTTTGTTGTTTTCAATTAAATAACAGTAATCAAATGATATCCGAGAACGTGTACCCTGTGTTAGGTTAAAGCAAAATAAATGGTCACATTCGCATTGAACTCGCATGGTGTAAGTTTTAGATCTATGTTTGAACGTAGATTTATTTTCTGTTTGCAGTAAAAATGTTAAGTCCTAAGATTCTCGCATACATTTTACTGCTTCGATTTCTACGGTTATCTACTCGTATCGGATAAAGAGGTCTTTACCCCAAAATTGTTGCTTACATACAGGTATATTTACACTTTCTTTTTAAATTGAAGACTCAGTTCTTTTGGAGACAAGGTAAGGGGAGACTGGGAATATTCGAATATTTTCTGGAATATATTTTAAGCTACTTATACAAAAGCTGTATTATAAAATTATAAAAAATGGGATCCTTATAAAATGGTATTTCATTAAATATATAACTTAACAACACAACACAAGTACAAGTACAAGTAGCACAAGTAGTTGATAAGTTTTTTTGTCAATGTCGTCTTCAAAAGGTTCAGCGTTCTTTTATGGGGCTTGGAGTTCGTATTTACAATAAGGTACCAAAGTTGACACGTGAGTTACCTATTAGAACTTTTAAGCGACGCAATAAAATACAGCTTATAGGCATAGATGAATATATTAATGAAAAGGACGCCTGGAAATAATAGTGTCGAAACGCCTGGAAATTATTAGTGTAATGTGTGTGAGTTCCGCACAGGTTAGAAATTTGGTAATTACCATGTGTTGTTTAATAGATGTGCTGAGAAGTTTCTTTCGCCGTTTCTTCTCCTCAATGTTAAAGCACTTTTTCAAAACGCTAGTAGAAGCAAAAAATAACGTGCATAAGTATATTTACAGAATACCTATATGATTAAATTATATTGTATTTGAATTTGAACGATTTTTAAAATTCTAAAAAAAAGTGTTTCAAGCGGTCACATCAAATGAGCAATTACTGTTCGTTATAAACATTGTCAGTGTACCATTTTCATTTTTCCATTCAGTAGATTTGGAGAAGACCCCATACATAAGTATAAGGTACGGTACAGTACAGACGATGTCCGAAACTCTAAAAAATACATAAAAGTTATTTTGAGAATTACGATAGGAAATCTATATTTGTTTTTTTTTCATTCTGCGAAAATAAAGGGTCTAATAAAAGAAAGCGTTTTTATATAAAAAAAATTAGTATAGGAATTAAAATAATACTGTGGTTGGTAGGCTTTTTTTTTCAATTGTCAGTATTCTTAGAGGCACCACGTGTGTTTGAATCAGAAGTAGATTCGACAGAACACTCCGCACAAATTCCCAAACGGGTCTCGAATATCAATTGCTTTCCGCCCAATTTTCTTATAGATATGTTACGGAGTATTAAACCTACAGTAAAATCACGATATAACAATAAAATATTGAGTGGTGTTAAGTTTCTACATATAAGATAATACATTATGGTATCCAAATTCTAAGTAACTGTTTAAAAATTATAAAAACTTTATATAATGTATGATAAAGTAGATTTTTTTTTAATTCAGAACAGAATTAAGCAAACGAACAAAAAGAAATTTTCCAAATCGATTAATAAATCACGGAGTTCCGAGGTAACAAACATAAAAAAAAAATTAACGAATTGAGAATCTTCTACTTTTCTGAATTCGATTAATAATAGAATTAATAAACACAGAAGTCAACCAACCGGAAAAAGTTAGTAGGTACAATTGTATATTTGGACTTTGAACCTTGAAAAACAGTAACGTAGATGTTAGCCGTATATAATGTGTCATATATAAGTTAGTGTGTCATATATAATTAGCCGTATATAATGTGTCATTGATAACGTTAAGGATAGTCCCAGTATTCAGTAAAAATATTATTTATTGTTTCTGTTGTCATAACCAGGGAAGTCATGAGCAATAGTTTGAACTCATAGCTAAAGCCCCTTACATCTCAAACTTGACGTGGGCTTTATATGAACTCCTAATGCCTTTTATGAATCAATCGGCTTACTGTCACTTGCTCAATAATACAGTATGGCCTACTTTGAGTTGCGAAATCAATACGTTGAACATGTCAGCTACATTACTGCAAAAGTTTGTATTCATGTATAATAATAAAAATGTAACTGGATCGAAATTTTAAATGGAATATTTAGATAGGTAGGATTAGTAGGATGTAGGATAGGTAGGTTGATGTGTGTGATTCCAAGTATACTTATTCACAATATTTTTATGTAATTATAATAAAAACTTAAAAAATTTATTTTCCATCAAAAATAAAATATTTGAAAAAAAAATCTTAAATTGTTTGCCCTTCAATTTATACAACATATAGTTCCAAATTCGAATCCTGCACACATCTATTAGCAATTAATTTATCGAATTCTAGGACTCAATTCTTTTATTGCCTTGAAAGTTGGTATTTAATAAGTCGCTCGCCAATTTTACTATATGTAATGTTTGCATTGCATTTGATTCAATGATCAATTCAGAAATTAAATCTTAATTAGAAAAAATAACCATAAAATATTTGATATTACTCGGGAGTTTTGAATTCCAAGACTTGCTATTTGCATGAGAAACAATGAGAACGGTGAGTTGCATGGCGTTGATGGCGTAAGTCCCTGGCTTAACTTCTAAGTTCAAATTGGTAACCCATATACAATTTCAGAAAGTTACGTTGATATAAAATAAACAGAAATGAAACGATTTTTCTTGAGCAAATATTTCACACGCGAATGTAGTTGGAAAGTGGCGCCCGCGATTTAGGAGACAACTTCAAAGGAAACAAGAGAGCGTTAATGCTCTTGCTCCATAGTGTAAAGGGCATTGTTGTCCTTACAAATTGTTTATCGTTATTATTTTGTCTGTGTGCCAAGTATAAGAAATATGCTTTGAGATCTAAACACACGAGTATACTATATGTTTGAAGATGTCCACTCGTCGTTGCGGGGGAAAATTTTCGTTGTTCCCTCTTTAAACATGTTGCTGTGGCATTTAAAGAGAAAAGCCGCAAGGAGCTTCTTATAGATAATTTTCTCAATTTCAGTATCAGGTATATGTATAAAAGTTTGTTACTCTGTAAAACTATTTACTATTTAAAACCTTCACTATTCCAACAATACCTATACTAATTTGTAATATCGAAGCCTCTGAACAAATATGTGCTATTATTTTACTAATTTTCATATCAAATTTGGAATCTACAGATTAAAATATAAATATTTTTTATTACTTTCTTAATACATTACCGAAGATATTAGAACAACATTGTAATGTACGGAAATTTAGTACCTCAATAATAACTGAAAAATTGACATTACAAAAAATACAAAAGTATTTATTACTATATTTGATAATTTGCTTTCACACATTAATTTTATTTTAATGCTAATACTGTATTTATTTAGTAATATTTTAAACAACCTCCTTCCGGAATAGCTACTAATAAACATATATATATAAAAATATATAATAAATAATAAAGATTTGGTTACTAAAATTTTAATTGCGTATTGTTCATTTCGTTTCAAATTTTAAAACTCCGAAATACTCGTTATGTTGCTACGAATTAACACTTATAATAAAATTACCACAATAAATCCATGAGTTATTATAACTAAGGTAGGTAAGGTAGTGAAGTAACTCCTTATCTGTAATATGTACTTTCTCTCATTGCAAAATATTGAGTGTATAAATTTAAAGTATTGTTTTTAAATTAAAAGAGAAATGTAATTCACAGTTTACATTTCATAACCAATTGTTTTCATTTATGTATCAATGACCTCAGTAAGCAGGTTTAATAATATGTTGTGTTAAAAACAGCGAAGCATTATTTTACGTATAAGCAAATTTTAAAATGTCTCGTATTAGTTGTCAAAAATATGTTCATAAAAAAATAAATCTAACCTTACGACGTTTAAACAAATGAATTAGGTAGGAAAATACAATGTAAATCTTAAGTAAGTTTATTAATAAATTGTGTATAAGGACGTAATGGTCATGGTATTGTTGTAACGGTATATAATTTTTTGTATTTGTATAACCAATATTAGTGCCCTAGCTCGGATTAAGAAAATCTACGCCTTTCGTTTTGAAATAATACCCGTATTGTTTTAGGAATAGGTTTTTATAGTTCTGTGAATTAAGAAAGAAAGAAGAAACAAGCATATTCGTCAGTATAACTCATATTGTCCCACTGCTGGGCTCGAATCTCCGTTCATAATGAGAGGAGTTAGGACCATAGTCTGCCACGTCGCCCAAGTATGGGTAGGCAGACTTTTGAAACGTTTCTAAGAACTCACAGGTGTGCAGGTTTCTTCACGATATTATCTTTCACCGAAGCAAGCGATAATCAATTTGTAATACATTTAATTTATCATAATAGCTCTTAACAGAATGCATATACTAATTTTATTTTCTTATCCCGCTGCAATAGATTTTTTTCCCGGGAGAAAAGCATCCTAGATTATGACCTGTAATTTAAGTTACTAAAACGGCTAGTAAGCCAGACAAATCACAATGATTCCAAAAAAATATTTTGACCTCTGTATGGATTACAAAATTAAATATATTAAATTTTCTAAAAAATATTCTACCTACAGATTCGACTCCATTACAGTTTTATTATTAGTTTAGATTTCCACCTAATTATATGGTATCGTGATCACAGCGAGACTACAATTGTCGGGAACTCCCGACACGTGAAAGACACTAGTGACGGATGAGCTAGTTGACTTCAACTTAGTTCGTTCATTGCTCGTTTTCACTCTTTGAAAGATTAGTGGAGTTGATTGAATTTTGATTTCTTATATTTGATATCTCACATATGCATGATATATGTCATTTATTTGCTGCATTAAATGTTACAATTTTATGACAGGAATTTTCTTACAACATGAATAAATAATTTTTTGTATATTTTCCAAATAAACTTTTCTAAATTTTCGATGATTTAATATTGGACAGTCGTGTTATTAATAACTTATAGTACAAAAAATATTATAATGGAAATTTAACAAAATTATATTTTTTATTTTAATATAATCCAATTTGTTTTTGCAACTTTATTTATTTACTTCATATCTTGCGGTGTATGGTTTATTTGTGGTGATCTTTTAGAGTACCAAATGTTTGTCTCCATAATCAGTTTATCAACGTATTCATCATCACCATTATCATTAGTATTCAATAAAAGTCAATACAAATTGTTAGAGCCTAAAGTCGATATATCTAGTCATCCGTAACAATAACAATAAGAACAAAACCTCTATACCGTAAACTAAAACAATATATGGATACATTGATATAAAATATTTAAAATGAAACGGGCGGTTTTGTCAATAAAATTACTAAATATGTTTATAATAACAAAATTAATAAATCTTTATTTCAAAACGTAGTTTAGAAGATGACGCGACAAGAGAGCTGACACTATGAAAGCCCTTTGACTCAGCGTTTTATGAGGTTGCGTCCGAAATATATATATCACTTTGAAGCCCCTACTGACATTTATTAAAGTCCGCGTAGGTTGATCACTTCGTTTAAGCTGTGTAAAAATGGAATGTTTGTGGGTCTAAATTAAATATTTTGTAATAACTACATAACATTCAATGTAACTTCATTACAATCTTATAAAATCTGTTTCTGTCGAAGAAATCTTAAATTGTATTAAAATAATAAAATATCAAAAGTCGATAAAAATAAAATTCACGATATCTCTTTACACGTTATGCCTCTTTCCAGAGCAATTCTAGAAGAAATTGCTCTATAGCACCAGATATAAATTTAAACTAATAACAGATTGATAAAAATTAACAGAGACCAAAGTATATTGAGCAATTTGCATCAATGTATTCAAAAATGTATTGTTGACAAAATAATATAGAAAGATTACTAATGGAAATAATTCAGAAGCACATGCATAGCGTAAAATACATTTTATGCTATTTACATATACATTTTTTATACATTTTATGCAATGCTACAGATTTTACGTATTTGTCTTTAAGTGTACCTATCATAAGAAAATCAATAACAAACAATTTATAGGATAGCAATTAAACAGTCTCAGATCTCTGGAGATTCTTGGAACTGCGTAATTGTATTCGGTGTTTATTAAGGAGTAGCGACGTACATCGTAAATATAAAGCACCTTAATCTCGTTAAATTTTGTTTTTTACATTGACTGCTGAGTGTGCTTAGAAATCGCCTTTCGCTTGATTAACATTTTTTGTTCGCTGCTTCTAAAAGCTCTTGCCGTGTCATGGAACGGCAATTAAACGATAGAACAGCAGCTGATATTATTTATGACTAGTCGAATTTAATAAAAAGACCTCGTAGTATTGCTTAAAAAAATGTATACTAATAACCTCTTTTAATGATCACTTTGTACGCTGAAGAAAAATGTGTCAAGGAAACCAGCATGTCTGGGATTTTTGGAAATGTATTTTTCTGAAAGGTATGTTAAGTTTACGAATACGCCCTTAGTTTGTGAGTTCCGTCCTAACTTCTTAGTTTATGAAAGGAAACATAAGCCCAGCATTGGAAAAGTCTTGGCTCATAACAACGGTGATGATGAGTCCATGATTGTAAGTAGTAAAAATTTATGTTTAATAAATATCAATGTGTAGTTATTTTGGTATAATGAGTCACAAATATAATTTCGAAATTTTGTGGATTGTTAAATAGAGCAAATGTCAAATTCTTAAAAGATCTGAAGATTCAAATATGCAGCTTTTCCAAGATAAAATTAAGTATATTTTCGCTCCTTCAAAGAACTTGAAAACTCTTTATGTTATCTAAAGAATGTTTATCTCGACCCATCATCAATCATGGAAAATGTCACAGTATAAAAATTTTCTTTTATACAACTTAATCAATTAACATTTTCTTTTGAATTTCAAGGCGATTACAAGTCAAATTTTTCTTCATCGGATTTGCTGTAAACTGTATAATGCTGGAATGTATATATAAACCAACTAGACAAATATGGAATATCATGTTTGCGCAAGACAGCTCATTTATTGAAAAATACTGTGACATAGGAAACTTATATATACATATATAAGTTCGGCTTAATATAATTCAATAAACGACGTTTTTTATAACTGGTTACTGATAGTATTGTATTCTCCGTAAATATATAATAAATATTGTTTAAAACATTAGGTACTTTTTTAATTTTGGGTATATTTAAAATGAATATTTGTTGAATTTTTTTCATTGAGATGTAGATATAAAAACTAAATTTAGACGTAGAATTTATCAACTTTAAATTAATTGCATAAAATTGTAATATTTCAAACATAGCACGAAAAAGATTTTTAAGGCTAATACTTCATATATTAGTTCAGGAAACATCTGTGTTGTCTACATGTAAAAAGTAAAATGACACGTAGAATATATCATCATTAAATTAATTTACTCAAATGCTAATTTAAACATCGCCTGAACTAGCCTTTTAAGGCCAACACTCTCATATATGAATCCAAGAAACATCTGTAACAGACGTTGTTTGTTAGTAAAACAATCCCTTTGTGACATTGCTACCTGATTTGCCACATGTGACTCAAAGGACGGCGATCACGCGCTGTATTGTGAGCTACCCCGAAGGCATTCTCTATTGCATTGACTTTCTCTTGCATGTAGGTGGACGAAAATTTCAGTCATAAAAAAAAAATTGCTGCTATCTTATGAGTTTTTGCTGCGTATATAAGTAACAATATAAAACAATTTTTATGTTAATAATTGAATAAAACGACAACTTCAAAAAATAGTGGTGATAATAAAACGTCTGTAGTAATGTTATAATAATGTTATATGTAAGTGATAGGTATTATACGTAGTATTAATACTGAGATATCCCTGATACTTGTAGTACCTATTTTACGATAGACACAAGCTATTAATACTATGAATTCTTAGATTTACTGATAGTTTTCTGTAAAAAGTGCATTAATCATAGTATTAAGCAGCGGGTCATAAAGGCGGACTTGACATCTACTCACGCGGTTCATTGTTCTTTATTATTTCACTGACTGACGAATCCAGTTCTTGCCTCCTTCATCTCTATTTATGTATAGACTAGAAATGGACCGGTGGGTGATTATATGCAATTAAATGTGTGTAAAGATATTATGAACATCTACTTAATAAGAAACTGATATTGATTCTCTCGTTGTTTTGAGGTATCAACTTTTTTATTAAATTCTAATATCGGAGAGTGCAATGACCTCGAGGAGGACCTGTGATATTTATGCTCGCGCGGATCATTGTCTTTTATTTATACTACACGGGGTAAACCATCCAGTGCTCGCTATATCCATCCATCCATACATACATATATGCGTGTAGCGCTGAAACAATATTTGAATTTCATGTATTAATAAGTGTGTCTCAATGAGGTTTATAATAAATTGTCTCTTTAATCAGCGGAGATATTTTCATTTAGCTTACTATTCTCAGGTATAAGCATAGTTCTGAGCTGCTGGTCTCGAAGTGGAACTATTCGTGTTATTACCCCTTATTATCTTACTGAAGCGTCCAACGCTTTCTACATTTATCTGAAACCTGCCTTTTTGCTTATGTCCTATGTAATTTCATAATTTCAGTAGGGAAGGCGGAAAAGTAAACAGGAAAATTTTAATAGATTAATGTATACTTATATGCCTTCTGTCGAATTATTATAAAAGACGAATAGCAATTATTCTATCATATTATATTGTCAATTTAGCCAAAATTGGGCTATGAGCGCTGCTTCAATTGACCGGGCATTTATTGACATTCAGCATGTATTTCTGGAATATATTTCACATAATTTAAATTAGCTAGTAAGGCAACAGAGATCTACTCTAGTTATCTTAGTCAATACAAACAATACAAAATTATCGCGATCGATCCAACAACATTAGAAACCATAGACTGCGAGGCTGGACCTCCTTTTTAATTAATAAAAATAAGCGGGTATTGTAACTGTTCTATGTTAAAGTGCCTGTCGGTTTGGAATCGCAATTGCACTATCCTGAACAATTACTAATAATTATTCGTGATAGTTTGAATTATAAGGATGTAAACACCTAGTATCCCTCTCTATTGAACATATTATAGAGCTTTCGGTATAAAGCTTGAAAAGCTATAGTATTATATTGTATGTATGAACACCTGCATGGAGCTCCCCATTGTTTGAACCTGCTATGGAAAATGTAGTGTAAAAAAGTCATTGTACGTGGACATTACAATATCTTAGTACCAATTTCTAACTTGGTAAAGTTCATTAAATTCTTTATCACTTAATTTAGATTTTTTGAACCTATAACAGTAACCTATCACTGGCTATTTGATTAGATAAAATTTCTTTTGAAATTTTAGTGTTATTAAGAATTAATTGAATATTGAACTGTAAATGTTTAGACCTGTGATACCCAAAGTTGTCTATATCGACCCCCAGGGGTCGACAACAACCTGCAAGGGATCTATATCATAGGAAATAAAATATAAGGGTTCATCAATGTTATAAAAATGTTTGGGGTATTTCTACAGTTGTAATGAAACCAATTATTTATTCCATTATGCTTCATTTAACTTTTATTATAATCAATATATTGATCATTTTCGCTTACACTATATCTGGAAACATGTTAAAATAATCCCTAAATTTATTGTTTTCAGACTCATTTCTATCTTACCCGTCTTTGGTAAAATCTTTAAAATCAATTATTACAATCAGCTAATATCACAATTTTCCCTTAAACATATAATTTCATGTTAATCATTTCGGATTTTATAGAGGAAAAAATACCACGGATGCAGGTTATAGCACATCTTCAACACAATTTTGATGCTGCAAGCAGGATGCTATTAGGATATTATGGAATTCTCAAAAGCGTTGATTGCGTTGACCATAATAAATTGATGAATAAACTTAGGCATTGTCCTGTCTCTACACATACTTAGCCTTATAAAATGTTATTTTTTTGAATGTATTCAAAATGTAGTTATCAATGGCGACAAACCTCAGCAGTTCACATTACCATTAAAATCGCTGCTATTTTTAATATAGGTCAATAATCTTACTTATTTCACTAGGGACTTGTGTGAAACACTATCTAGTGTTTGCTGATGACACTTCCATAGTTTTTAAATAGATAGAAGAAAAAAATATTTTGACGATGTTGTTTCGCAAATGTTACATTAATTTATTAAACACTAGCAGGCTATGTTTGCTTCGCTTCAAAAAGAACTAAGCCTTACGCTTAGAAATAGCGCCTGTATTGTTATAGAATTGTATTTTTCTCATTCTATGAATTAATTACATTAATTTATAACTATTTTTTCATGGACGGATTGCAATGAAACGAACTTTAAATATTAAGTGATGCTTCCTGCAATACATTAGTGACAACCATAAGGAAGCCGGTTAAGCCGTTTCTGATATAAGCATGAACAAACGCTCAGAAAAACAGAAAATAATTGTAACAACTATTATTTCTAGGCCTTTTGCTTTAATAAAGGCCTCAAATAATAGATTTTCTCATATATCCTTCATGTACAGAAAGCAATCAGTTAGAATTTTATCACATGTATAGACATATCAATAAAACAAAATGTATTAAATTCACTTAAGACAGGTTCCAACTCAAATTGTTATGCATAAGGAAGTGCTTGATCTAGTAAAATTTACAAATATTTTTGGTCTTACTTTAATAGGACTCTCAATCACAATGGAGTCCACATGTTGCAATCTCGCCAAGGAGACTTAATTCCTCTATTTACGCTGTTATGAAAGCAAGGCTCTTAACTAAAATACAAACAGTAAGATTGATTTATTTTAGCTATTTTCACAGTACAATGTCGTTTGGTGTGTTGTTGTGGGGCTCAGCTGCTGATTTAGGCTCAAGGGTCTTAGGCCTAGGGAATTGCTTAGAGACCTCTTTAAGGAAATGAATATATTAACTGTAGAGTTTTAATGCGTTTTAGATAATTAAATGGTAAAAATACTCTTATAGCTTTTTAAGAAGAGTGATGTTAACAATATTATTATTAGGAATATGGCTAACTTTATTGTATCAAGTTTTTGACTTAGAAAAAATGGTGGCTCTTTGATGTATAATAATTTATAATAAAATTCGTTTAGAATCGACGAAAATGCTATACTGGAAATTAAAAAATTCACGTCAAAGCATTCTCGTGAAGAAAAGTAACAAACAAGATGATTATTTTAAAGACGAGACTGCTTGCACATGGGTTTAATATGGAGTCAGATTGCTTTCTGTAATTAGGATAAAATCCTCTTGGGAGTTTCTTGCCGTTTCTTCTTTAACGTCCATTCACGACAGGGATATCTTGAAGCAACGGCTTCGTTTGAATTTCGAAGTGTTTTTAAAACCACCTTCAAATAAATTTATTTCGTTGAACTTATTTAAAATTACGCATTCATTTAAAAGTATACATACTCGTAATCTCAAATATTATATATATTGGCTTCGAAATTATTAAGCTTACGAATTTATATATAATATAGTGCTTTAGCACAGAAGTATTAAATACCTAAGTGTGCTCTAACTCTGTATAGTATATTCTCAACTACAGGTTAGACAAGATCAAAGTGGGCTGTTAATTAAATACTATGTTCTCGACGCAGTACTAAGACTATCGAGGCACGTGACGATTGAAAACGTTCAACAAAGGAAGGCATGTGTAGATTGCATCCGCAGTCTTGATAGGACCTCTCAAGTTAGGGATGTTAGCGGTGGCTCGTTTCGGTTTTATTTTATAATTTTTATTAAATGCCTTTGTTAGTCATTTGGATATTTTTTGTTTTTGCCATAATATAATCACAAAAAATTTAATGTGATGTTCGAATGCTGTTCTCATTTCTAATTTTTCAAATTATGTATGTATTCCAATTTTTTTTACTTGCATTGGTGAATAGATCCATAGTTAGGAAACCTGTATACCTGAGAGTTCTCTACAATGTTCTCGAAGGTACGTGAAGTCTGCCAACCCACACTTAATGACTTAATGAATTATTTAATGATTCTGTGACCCTTTCATTATGAGAGGAGATCCGAGCCCAGAAGTGGGACGATATGGGATGTAATGATGAGATAAATAATTGTTTATCTATTTTGCTTTAATTCCTGGGGATAATTTTAATCAATAAACTTTTTTTTTTTAATTTTTACTAACGATATTATGGTATCGTAGTTTTATAACATCTATAAACGTCACAAGCTTTGAACGTAACATGTAACAGACAATGACTTCGAACGTTACATTACGTTCAACGTTGCGAAGCACGAAAGCGCTCAAAAAAATTTGGTACTAGCTTTTGGTCTTCACTTATAATCAACACAACTGGCGATAAGCGCATCATAATTATACCATCATTAAATAGACGATACCAAAAATAAAAACGATTCGTCTCAAATACATTAAATATATTAATTAACTAATAATAAATAAAATCTAATAACAACAGTAACTTTTGGTCACCTTAAACCCACATTAATTATGAACGGTTCGTCAGCGTTTTAGAACATCGAACAGCACTACCATTAAAGTATTAGATTCAACTCTTTAACCATTTGGATTATCGCAGAAGCGGAGGGCGCGAAACCTACACTGCTATCCCATTAGACAGCAATTTAAGCGCTAAACGCTTAACTAACTATTAAGATAACATTTGTTTCCTATTATACTTATTAGACTTGCCTTTGTGAGCCATTTTACGTGCCAAGTTAATTATATATTTATAGGAGATATAATCGTTGGTTTATAGTACCTCTGAAAGTCCTTTTGACAGACTACATGGAGTCAGGTGATATTAAAACAATGCATGTTTTATGGACAGGATACTTCATAGCTATACTAGCTAGGGTACAATAAATAATGATGTAATTATTCATGTATTAATTACAACAAAACTATCCTACTGCTTGGCCAACCAATACATGGATAGTGGTTAGGAAGACTACAGACTTCGAGAACACTTTTGAGATTAGATTAGTTATTTGTCATAAATATACAATGCGATGGACCAGAATATTTACAGATTCACTGTACTTGACAATTCAATGGTGTACAAATAATAAACTCCTTCACCGAAAAAAGTGATAATTAATTTAATTTTATTTCAATACGATAAAATTAAAATACGAGTAATTGAACAGTAAGTCGTTATTTATTTAGAATATTTATTTAGAATTGTGATGTTTATGTATTTTATTAATATTTTTCAAATAAATTCTTAAAGATAAGTGTTTCTTTAATGTAATAATGAGTAGAAATATTATTCATACTACTTATAAGATATATCGAGCATTCCTTTATATTATAGTAGTAAACATCGAGCTACCGATAACGAACATAAAATAATATTTCCTTTTTCCTTTTAGCTTTTCTATACAAAGTTAAAGTATAATCTGAAATCGATGCTATTATGTCTCTTACAATTTATGGTTCAAGCAACCCTCAATCACCTATCGTAGGTATCTATTTCATTGTCAAAATATATTTCTTATTGTACATTATGTATCAAGATTCATTTGCTACTTTTTTATATAATTTACAATAGTTCGAGTATAATCACTACGAATGTCTTAAATTACCTCAATGTCGCTACGATAAATGTATTTATTAAAATTTGTTTCAACTTGAAAATCTAATCCAGTATGTGATGATCACTTTTTATTTTGTTATGTTTTATGTTTTTGTTTTTTAATCTATGATTGTTTTATACGTATTTTGCTATATCTATCTACGTACATAGAAACTAAAAGCCTGCCTAGAATAACTTTAGGTGTAATCGATGCAAAGTAAAGCTAAACTAAAGCGGTCTTAACCGGGTGGATTAACGTTGGGGAGAGAGAGAGACCGCGGGCCCTACTGCTCTTCCATTAGACGGCAATTTGTTTGCCCACCGTACCGCGGTCGGAAGAGCCTTTAATCTCGCGGCGCACTCGGCTTCCAGTGACACGGCTACGCCTATCATTTTTTAAAACCTGCACGTACTACATGTTTGACAGATACGAGGTTATTAATGCTTTGGCAACAGAGTAAAATTTGCAGAGAGGCAAATGTATATTAACAAAATAATTAATTTATCTATACCTATACATAACATAGTTGTGATTTTAAAATCGATTTCTATTGGCAAAATTGTTAAGATATACTCCATAAATTTTTAGTTAATTATTCATTGTTTATTACTATATTATATACCTACATAACTAACGGATATTTAGTTTACTTGATTTTTATGGCTACTACAACCCATGAATATTTCCAATCTCATATAGAATATTTTGATGTCGGTTATACTTGTACATACGTATTTTTGTGGAAGGCTCGCTGATCTCGACACAAGCCTTACCGTAACATAATGTCATTGAATCAGCTTGCTTCATAACTAATATAACAATTGTGATCGGACTCTGTATCTGCTTTATACGATCCGTACAAAAGATTATACCTACATACTTGTATTACGTAAATAAATTATTCCTCATAGTTACAAGTGTTTTTAAAGGTTGCGTACATCGGATGAAAAAATGGATCTCATATAGGATCACCTTACAGGATATGATTAGGATGTGTCTATCGGTTTGTTACACCATGTTTTATTCTAACCTGTTAGACATACACACATCGAATTTTGGTATGGTTATATTATTAATTGCCCGATCCACGGGATTCCTAATGTTTATGAGCCTACATTGAAATAAATTAAAAAGTTTTATAAAGGTCATCATATCACATAAAAAAGCTATTTATATAATCTATTTGTTTTATTTTTCACATTTTTTTACATAATTTTAAATTATATAAATGAAAAGATATTAATAAAAGTGCACGAAAATCTACTGTTTCCTTCTTTTCTCAGAAACGACTGAGCCCATATATTTGGAAAAAACACTCATAGTTTGCTTACTACTACTCTCTACGGAAATCCTACATCTTTCAATTTCTTTCGGAACTATAGGAGACGGGAAATATTTCTGTATTCATATTTAAAACAGAACCTCTATATACGCAAGTTCAATTCAGACTTACCCTTTATTGTTGAAAGCCCTAGCCATATTTTTTTTTACTTTCCCTAATAAAAAATTCACTGAAACGGAGCATAACATCGTTATATGTAATCATTTTTATTTATACATATTTTTTTGGAATTGAGTTTTTTACGTAAAAGGCCTGTTCACAGTATGTAAACCAGTAAAGATTTGTGGTTGTATAGACTGAAACTAGAGTAATGTCAGGCTTATCTTGCTACTTCCATCTGCCCGCGCGTTCAATCCAATTACCGATTTAGCTTCTTGATGTGATGAGGTTTGTCTTTGATAGCTCACAATAAACTCCGATGATATGGCCTAATAATTGGATTGCTTTAAGGAAATATCATAGTATGTTATTATGATAGATGTTTTATTATGATTTTTATAAAAATCCACCATTGAAGGGCTTACATTTGAGTTGAAGGTGTGAATTAATTAATCCGTTCTCAATATTTTTATCTAAAAAAAAACAATAAACAAGTAGATGAGCCATTTGGGAAGGGGTTAACGACACGTATGTACATCCGTATGAAGAAAGGGATCGCAAACGTGTTTGCGGCCAAGATAGAAGAAGGAATCCTGCTTATATGCGCAACCAAAACACGTTAAGAATATTTCACAGTAGATTCTATAAAGAGGTAGAGGAAGTTGTTTTAGAATCAAGGAATTATGGATCTCATTACACTCCTCATCTAATGGTCTTACTCGTAAATTTGCCCTTAAAAAAACCACCGCTGAGATTATGGCGACAAAACAAAGGCACGTAGATGCTTAACGGAGTAGCTGTTTAAATAGTTGTGCATAGAGAGATTAATTTTTTTCTTTTATTCATTATAATTATCTGCTATAAAAATTTTGTGTATAGTAAGTGCTGAAATATTTATTAATGATTAATACACAGTTTTAATGAAAATTCTTAAATGACCTTTTTACATAATAATGAACATTAAATTTAATTGTAAAAGTTTTTTAAATTGGCACTTCCGATTCTGCTCCCGTAGCAGACGGACACCTCCGACATTCTCTCGAATAAGTCATCTCATTTTTTCGACTGCATTTCCTGTGTCGTTGATACCGTATCCACCGCGACTTAATTGTTGCCTTTTAGTGTCATTTTGTGTTGGCATCAACTAAGTATTCGTTTCGCGTTTGAGTTGGTGGATACCTAACGGTGACAACGAAGCCAGCTAGCGTTGACCCGGTGCGCTTCTCAGTCCTCTCGGACTGAGAGAGACCGGAGACCCGATCCCACTGCACTGGGCCTTCCCAGGGTGACGGTTAGTGGCTATTTCCGCTAGGGATAGTCACTGTTCTCGTAGTCTCGCTCGTTCCATTTTCGTTTTTAGATTCCGTTTTTTCGTTTCTCGCTCCTCTCCCTGCCGCGGCAGGGAGGATTTTTGGGAGGATGAATCCATCCGAGCTAGGTCTCCTCCGTCGCATCCTCGGAGCCCTGTCTCCGTTCCTCAAAGCGCCTCTCGATGAGACGGCAGTCATTCAGGCCCTCGCAACAACACCACTGACTGACTCACCCGCGTCCCCTGACGCCTCACCGGCCCACGACATCGAATTCTCCGACGCGAACTCACTCTCGTCGCGTAAACGTCCAATCGAGTCCGATGGCTCGCTCGAAATATCCGACGACGGTACCGTCACGCCGTCGCAATCCGATGACCAGGCCTTCCAGCCGGTCGAGACCAAGCGCACTAAGCGCCTAACGAAACGTATCGCGAAGGCGTCCGCAGAGGGAAAACCGTCCCTTCCCATCCAGCCCGTCCCGCTCATGTCCATCAACACCAGCGCCCCGTCCTCTTCCAGACAACTCCCTCCCATCAAATCCCGTTGCTCACCCGTCCCTCCCCAGGTCAAGGCCCCGCCACCGGTATTTATCCGGGATAAATCTAAGTGGCTTCTAGTCACCCAGCTGTGCGCCGACAGCAAAGTTTATTATACCCACGCCAAAGTAACTGGCGAAACAGTCAAAGTGACTTCTCCGAACACCCACGTTTTCCG
>PDGT01000045.1:1753968-1781605 GCA_003671415.1 Megathymus violae
GAGGAACATACCAATCCACTTATCAGACAGGCAGCGGACTACACCGCCCCTAGTCTTACAGGCCACCAAATCCGGAGGCCAAGAAACGTTTTCACAGATCCCCCCGACAAGATATCTTCTGACTTGGACCGCCGCCTGAGCCATAGTCAAGAAATCAAATAGTAACAGTTAGTAGCGTCCTTAAGATGCCACATAGTCTCACCATTCGACAACACCTTCAGTGTTAACAACAAGCGTATGCTCCCTCGGGAGTGCCGCTAGCACCCTTTCCTTCCCTAAGGATGGGTCGCCTCAGATGAAGGCTTAGAGGCCACAAGGCCAAAGCCAACTCTGGTGGTGTTTAGTGGGTAGGTCCCTAGGGTTTTCGGGAGTCCCACATAACCAGCGCAGCCGGCTGCGTTGGTATGCTAGGAGCATTCACCACCCCCCTCCCGCGCTTTTCCGGAGGGTAGCCCATTTTCCATCTTCTGGGCGCAAAAAAAAAAAAAACAACTGCGTTGGATTTTTGAAATGATTAATTTAAAAACCATTGTATTGGTCATGGCAGGCTGGTACTTGGGTCGGTACATTGGCCAGATGTAACGCCCATAGAATTCTTCGCAGGTTCTTAAGCTACAGAATGTTCTTCTACCTACACCTATTTTTTCCAATATTTTCGTATAATTACTTACTACTTACTTATTTTCTTATAGGTAGTTACTAGGTAAAATTATTACCTAGTGTAATTATTAGTACTATCTGGGGGCAAAAATCAAATTTCCATTATGAATATTGACATGAGTATAATATAATTTTAAAACATAACTAATTTTAGGAAAAAACAAACTGTATTATAACTATATTAGGATCTCAAAAGTTAAACATACTATTTTTGCGATTACTTAATTGTTAATATGACAAATTTTAATATAAATATTTTTTTCACAAAAAGCCAATAGGTGTAATTAATTATACGTGTGTAACGTCACGTGATACGTAATAAATATATTTGCAACTTCCATTGTAAGCCTTAAACTATTATGAAATTATTCCAATTAAGTAATGTGAAAATTTAATTAATGGAATAACATCGCCTTCTTCTATGGAATAATAATTATTGCAAGTACATTGGCATCTGCAAACTTTTAACTTTTGACAATATGGTAGTTTTGTGAAATTTGATGGAATTTCATTGCATATTTTTACCCATAAACACGCCATCTGTTCTTACTTACTTACCCTTCCCCATTATATTTGGCTCGCCAACCAGATCTTCGATTTTGAGGTTTTTCCTTAACCTCTAGCTTCCATCCTGCCTCTGGATTGGGCCCAGAATTTTACGCGTGATCTTTCTTTCTGACACTAGCAATTTCTCTTCCTCTTTGAGGATTAATATCCAAGCGTTCTAGCCATACATCAAAATCGGTCTACTTACAGTCTTGTTGATCCTGATTTTAGTCTTCCGGCTTAGCAGCTTGGACACCAACACCCTATGAAGGGCTGCACTACAACGGAGGGCGTTATGGTTCCGAATGTAAGCTTCCCCTTCCCTAGTATTTTTGTCCATAATAATGCATCCTAAATATTTGAAGCTTGCCGTGCCTTTGAACGAGGTATGTTCCACGTGGAGATCCAAGCGCGGTTATCTGTTGTCTCTGTAGTGTTTATTATGGAGATACTATGTTTTTTCATGGTTGACTTTGAGTCCTACCCTAGCGGCTTCCAGAGATAAGGTCTGCACAAATCTTACCACCTCATTCCTCGTCTGTCCTACAAGGACTAGATCGTTTGCGTATCCAATGACCCTATGCTGTCCATTTTGCTCGATTTCAGTATCAAGTTCCATGACTTTCCGGATTACGTGTTCTAACGCTAAATTGAACAGCATTCGGAACAATTCATCTCCCTGTTTGAAGCCAGTTACTACGTCAAACTCCTGCGTAAGTTTTTTTACCAACTGTAACCCGCATTTTGCTTTCCTTGGTGGCCATCTTTAGTAGAACAATGAGTTTCCGCGGAATGCCAAAATTGGTAAGTATGGCTTTACTGAAGTCCACAAAAAGCGAGTAGATGGTCTGCGCGTACTCCCATTTCTTCTCCATCAGCTGCTTCAGGAGGAAAATTTGGTCCACAGTGGTGCGTTTGCGTCGAAACCGACACTGATAATATCCAGTGATTATTTCCGCGTGCGATTCAAGTCTGTCTAGCAGCATGTACGATAATACTTTATACGCTGTTGGCAAGAGAGCAATTCCGCTGTAGTTTGAGCACTTCTTCTTGCATCCTTTCTTATGTACAGGACAGATGACACCCACATTCCACTCCCGCGGTTGTTGTTCTGATGCCCAAACCGTGCGAAGTAAATCGTACAGCCTCGTCTGCATGGCACCTCTACTATATTTTCAGGTCTCGGCATATAAACCGTCTATACCAGGTGCTATGTTGTTTTTAAGCCTCATGATCGCTCTCCTCACTTCTTCGAATTTCAACGGGTCCTCCGACTCAGTGCAGTTTAGTAAACCTTCAAAATATTCCCTCCATCCTTCTTGAGGTCTTCCGAGTCAGTTATAAGATTGTCATCATCACTGGTTAAAAATTGCATAGATGGTTAATAGCCCTTTTTTAAGGGATCGGACTTCTTGGAAAAAATTTTGCAGATTCGTTGGCTCTGATAAGGGTTTCCATATCCATAACGACGATCTCCATGAGTTTGTTTGTTTGGACTGCAATCTAAGGTCATCATACTGCAGCTGCCATTATGGATCTTGTTCTGCCAGAATGCGGTATTTCCTAGTGCCCTTGACTATTTTTTCACACTCTGTTCTGTTATGTCTTAAACTTAGTACAATCAGTTTGGCCTTATTCATTATTATTTCTTAACAAAAGTTAATAATAAAATTGTAAGAGCATTGAATCTACATGAAATATTTTTTGGAAATCTTAATATCTTATCTGGTAGGATGGGTGATATATGGCATATTAATAATATTATAGGTCATAATCTAGGATACTCTTCATCGGGTGAAAGGGATCTGTTCCCACAGGATAAGAAATATAAAATTATAATAGACATTTTGTTAAGAGACCAATAAATAAAACTTGACGGCCAAGGCCCAAGCATGTTTTATATAAATTAATTTCTAATTCGTAGAACGTAATTTTTAAACGTAAGACGAAGGTTATCTGAAACGAAGCGAGGTGGGTTACTAATCCGTTATAAATTTATAAGTAAACGTACACGTGTTATTTTGTTACAATTGTTATATCTTTGTAACCATACCTAATTCCCTACTCCTAATGTTCCTTTTTGTCCAGCTGTAATATTCGTCATATTCTTAACATTTATATTTACGGTAAAGTAGAGAAATATAGAGTATAATAAAATGAAACCCACGGGTATTATGCTTATATTTAATTTAATTGGGGCCGCTGAATGCAGACCTTCATATTGTCGAGGCTGATATTGTGATAGGGTTCTGTTAAATCATATACAAACAAAAAATCTTATCGCTCCCCTCTGAAAACACAATTTATTTTCAATGAACGTATTCGTGCAGAATAACAAATTCCGATTGTGTACGGTACACATATCGAACACTGAGGGGGCTCTACGAGCACATAACACACGACTTTATTTGATCCCGTAATTAAATATAACCTATGTTTGTTTTTATATTCACCTGTTTTTAAATAAAATAAAAACAATTTCGTTGGTAATCGCAACCGACATTGTTTACGCAATCGATTCCGTTTGAGGATAACGTTTAGTTTTATCTATGGATATATTAACAAACACGACAATAATGCAAACAACTGTAAACTTTCATGTTATGTTATATATATGTTACAGTTAAAACCAGTTTTTAGATAGAACGCATTTTCCCTAGTTAGAAGTAGTTTTCACTAAATGCCTTTGTTAAAACTAGAATTAACTAATGATCAAAATTGAATATCAGTTAAAACTAGTTCTTACTAGACAAAACACGTTTTTCCGAAGTGAGTCTCAGTCAAAACTGTTCTCAAAGTTCATCGTATCTTATTGTAATTGATCCCGAGGCGTCCCTTGATTCGACAAGTGCGGCGCGTATTTAAACTAAGGATAGACATTTCTAAAATTGTTTTTTTAAATAATTAGTTTGAATTATAATCGATTTGCTAACTTTATGTAACTTGGATAAATGTTGATTGCTTAACTTTAAATCGAGATCCTCATTTGACTTGTTGTTGTCGTTTACTATAAAATAAGAGCGGGTAACCCCGAATAGGGTAGTCAGTTGGTGCCTAAGCATTGTCAGTGGTGGTTGTTTTCAAAAGACGCGACACGAGGTGCACTCTCGCTAACCTATTGGCTCTTAATCGTAATTCATCTTGTGTAACAAGTTATACTTGGTGCATAATTGCTGTGGAATAACGATTCTTCATGACAGACATTTCATTATTCGAAGTTTCCACTATATTCACGCCTACCATGGAACATAATAGCCAAGATCGCTCTACAACTTCATTCTGACACTCCGATATCAGAACTGGGATAGTTCTCGCGTCCCCTGATCCGTCCCAAAGCAGATTGGCAGTTCAATTTTAAAAATCGTTATTTTTAATTTTTTGAGAGTGTATAAGTGGTAATTTTATGTGGTAAGGTGATAAAATCTGGTGAGTACGTTCTAGTTTGATTACTGTAGAAGACTATAGCGTGTTTTCAAATTAATTGTTAAAGTAACTTTGTAGTTTACTCGATATTTTTGCCTACCCTCAAGTTAATTGGCAATTTTTCTTTTATTTCTTAGAAAGTATTTCTTATTACACTTTTTACTTTGGTGAAAGTGTAGACATGCCAAACAATAGCCACAAAACTCATTTGTACCTTCTTTTGACTGCGGTTTCTGGTTAAGAAACTGCGTATGGTGATAGTTAAATGATGTTTATTGGATATTACTGGTTAAATAACAGTGTAAGAAGCTGGGTAAGCTTGCTGGTTGTCACTGGTTAAGTGAGAGTACTGCTTAAGTTCTGAAGAGTGCTGGTTAAGCACTGAATGGAATATGATAAGAATCAATAGCAAGTTATTTTGTAATTACATGTGAATGAGTTAAAATGATTAAACTTTCTGTTTAATTTTTAATGAGATTGTGTTAAAGTATTGTTTTAATTTTTTGTTAATGGACGGTTGTTTTGACCTTTTATTCGATTACACTAGATCCTCACATGTGAGCCAGGAAAGCCGAGTGGATAGCCTACTGTTGTTTTTAAAAAAAAAGAGGACTCCCAGTTTATGAGAAGACTATTACGGCTGTAGAAGCAAAGAAGCCACGTATTGAAACTTGGCAATGTTATAATTGTCATTCTAAAGAAGGCAGCGCACAGAAGACTGTGGCTCCAACCTGCTTCGATTGCGGTCAATAGGGCCATATCGCGACACGTTGTCCCAATAAAGATGCACTGACTAGCGACGCAAGGACTGAATGCCGAGTGGATATCTGCGCCATCAAACCAGCTTTTAGATGAAACCGGTGAGAAGTTTTCATTTTGTTTTGTTTTTGGTGCTGAGTGTTCTTTAATAAAGCAATCCTTGACTAAAAGATTTCTGGGAAAACGAAAGTACAACGCCGTAGCATTGTTGGGGTGCTAATGCAACTGTTTCTATTCAAGGTTATACAGTGCAGTTGCTATTTCATATAGTTCCAGATTCTAGTATTTCCGAAAACATCATAAAAGAGAGATATAATTGTGTTACGTTTTTCAATTGAAATTTTTGAGAAAAATCTTGTACTTAAAATCTGCTCATTCGTTACCCATTATGACGTAGAGCGTCTGTCTCGTCTTTTATAACCTGCGACTCTGAGATAAAAGACATACTGTGTAATTAGTGAAAAGTACTCACTATAATCCTTGAAAATTAAAAAAAAATATATTACCACATTCGACGTGTACTCCAGACCAAAAATTTACAAGAGTTTTAACAATAGGTCATTACGAAAAATACAACAAATAAAGTGTAAATAGTTTAAACATTACATCCCATAATTCCCCACTGTTGGGCTAATGTCTTCTTGCACAATATGACGGATAAACTAGTACACTAAGTGCTAAAATTTCACACATCTTAGAGGAAATTATGGAGACCTCTCAGGTATAAAAGCTTACTCAGGAAAATTTCCTTCGCATTATAAGTTAACTTTTAATTAATTTCTAATTTGCCCAATCACTCTGATTTGAATTAAACAATTTTATTTATTAATACAAATTTGGACTAACATAAACTCTATTTAAAAATGTAATATGTTCATGTTTACGTCAGACTTACTCGTTTGGTGACGTCGAGAAATGCTAACGGTGGCTTTAAATTCAGACTCCAATTAACGAATGTAAAACTTTCGCATAGTTTCTAAGATCAATTAAGAATGTCGTGTTACAGAAGCGGATGGTAATTAGTTCAATTTAAGTTATACTTAGGATCTCCGCGATGGTAATGAGTTTTCAATACTTACGCGATTATATATTTATAATGATGTTAAGACACTCCAATATCATTGTTGTATAAGTACAAGTATGTTTACTTTATGCTTCAGTAATAATGATAATGTCAAAAATAATAATCATTTAATATTTCTAAAACATACAGCCTTGGCCAAAAGTATTAGGCACCCCCAATAAAGTTACTGCACATCTGTGCTACGTGAACAACGAGTAATATTCTTTTTTTAAAGGATTACCGGTATAATGACACGCTATTTAAAACAAATGGGCCGCATATTTGGTGGTCATAAAACATCCGGTGCATCAATAATAAAATATTCGTTTTTTCTTGGTCGTTTATTTGTAATATTCGGTCAGTCTGCATTTGGAAATCATAGTGTAAAGATCGTACATTTGTGGTTTCGTGATTAAATTGAAAAAATACTGAACTAAAAATGCCAAAACAATACGAAATTAGTTTCGAAAATCGTGTGAGAATCCAGGTTTTACACGAGCAAGGAAAGTCGCAAAAAGAAATTGCGAACTTAGTAAAATGTTCGCGATGCGCAGTACAATCCGCTATCAAACGGTTTGCGGAGACCGGCACTCACGCAAATAAACCAAAAACCGGCAGAAAACGAGTTACTACAAGCCGTGAGGACAGGAAACTTATCCGTGAGTCTTTGAAAGACAGAAAAAAAACTTCTTCGGAGCTAGCTGCGTCTTTAACTGAAGAGTCCGGAAAGCCGATCAGCGCTCGAACGGCTAGAAGGCGGCTAGTAGAAGCAGGCTTAAAGGGCTGCAAAGCCAGGAAGAAGCCGTGGCTTTCAGAAGCGAACGAAAAAAAACGGCTTGATTGGGCTCTGAGACACCAACATTTGACAGAGACGGATTGGTTTAACGTTCTCTGGTCTGACGAATCCAACTTCGAGGTTAGTTTTATTAATTATTTTATTACACAATTACAATGATAAATTTTGTAGTACTCTTCAAATTAAAATGGTATAAACTTTTTTAACGTCTGCTATTTTTTTGTACTTTACAGGTATTTGGAACGCCAGGTGTGACGTTTGTGAGGCGACGGAAAGGCGAAGATTATCACCCAGATTGTGTAGTGCCGACCATAAAACACGGCGAAGGCAGCATTATGATTTGGGGCTGCATGGCTGCGGATGGTGTCGGCGAAATGTTCATATGCGAAGGTCGTATGAATAGTGAAAAGTACATTAATGTACTAGAAACAGCATTAGTGCCTTCAATTTGAAGAATTTTTGGCGACACAAATTCAAATGGCGTTTTATTCCAGCAAGATAATGCGCCTTGCCATAAATCAGCGACCACGATGCGTTGGTTTGCGGATAACAGTATTGACTTGTTGGATTGGCCTGCCCAGTCTCCGGATTTGAATCCAATAGAGCATTTATGGGGTGTTTTAAAACGCAAAATCAAAGAGCACAGCATAACATCCAAAGCTACATTAAAAAACGCGTTGGTACAAGAATGGGATGCAATATCCCCCAGACGTGTGCCTTAAACTTGTACGCAGCATGCCTCAGAGAGTTGCTGCTGTAATAAAAGCCAAGGGTGGTCCAACAAAATATTAGTTTTTTTTTTAATATTTATTAAGGAAATAAAATTATGAAACAACCAAAACTAGTTTTATTTTTTTTATACCCGAAATATGCAGCAAGTTGTAGGGTGCCTAATACTTTTGGCCAAGGCTGTATGTTAAATCGTTGTTACCTCAAATGGTTTAACATGCATTTTATATTTTCATAACGCAGTTTCCTAAATATTATTGCACTGATAGTTAAAAAGTGTTACTGAAGGTAATATAGATTTCGTAAACACAACTGAGTAAATAATAATAAACGGTCACCCAGTAAGTTTCACGCACAAGGTTTACCTGCGGTTTGGGTGGTGTGGACATGAAGTTAGATATAATAACTTAGGCATGGAAATGAACTTTTATCTGTAACATTAATATCGGCGGTTAATTGAATCCTACATTTAGTCTATACGATCAATATGATTTTAAACTAATGTCCTCTGACTGTGTTTAAATAAACTTTCGTAATTTCTTTTCTTGTACGTCTCAAAACTGGTTGGTATTCGGCAACAACATATGATTGCGTAGTTATTCAGCTAATATTTAGGTTATGATCTGATAACTAAATACATTTATTAATTTTTTACTGTAACGGGTATCCACGACTTTTGTATCATTTCAATTCATGATTCAGGTAATCGGGTTGATATTTCGTGATAAAATACAATAATCACGCATCGGTTAATATTTATAATGTCCTTAAGACTTTAATGTTACGAAAGTTCTTCAGGGTTGGCCGAAAACAATAGTGGCCATAACAAAGAAAACTAAGCAGTGTTAACATCTATCTCGAGCACGCGACTCTCGCCCTTATACCTTGGGGAAGAAGGGCGTAAATGACGTTATCTGACCTTTGTGACATCGAATTCCTGGTATTATAATTGACTTGACGCGAAAGACGTAAAAGTAAAAAAAAGTCTGGAAAACCCAGAAATCAATATAAAGAGCGGGCAGGGTGGCCCGCGGGGCATTCGGATCCCCAATACGAAAGCGAAGAGTTCTTTACTACGAAGCGAATTACCTACGATCAGCGATTGCGACTGCAACTGTGAAAGTGCAATAAAGTCTCTGCGAAAGTAATTTGGCATTTCCACGAACCTGTGTATCCTGCTACGTAATAATAAGTTTAGAATCATCAAGTCCG
Organism: Megathymus violae; assembly: GCA_003671415.1. Classification (NCBI taxonomy): domain Eukaryota; kingdom Metazoa; phylum Arthropoda; class Insecta; order Lepidoptera; family Hesperiidae; genus Megathymus; species Megathymus violae. Next base: position 1,763,157 of record PDGT01000045.1, read on the forward strand.
TTACTCAAATGTGCCTGTTTATGATGATAAAGTATCGTTGAATGTTTGAAAGACATTTTATACATCACAATTTGTAATATTTTCAGTTACTTGTATTACAGAGAATTGTTTTAACTGTTATATTAAAAATACTATAGTCTATATATATGTACGTCAAATAAATTCTTAATGCTACCTTATATTATTAAAATGTAATGAATACAAATAAATTAAAAAAAATGTGCGTGTTTAAACTTTCCGCGCGATTGATATAAAACTAAACAAATTAAACTCCTGTCAATACAACCTTGTTAAAAATGCTATAGAATGTAGCAATCGTCATACAATTAAAAAATGTATCGACAATTTAATTATTATACTAATTATTAAATAAAAATAAAATTATATAAAATACTAAAGTAATTTAAAATATGCATGCCGAAATTTTCAGTTTTTTTTTGCCATGACTAACTAATATAAATAATAATGTGTGCCAATACAAATGATAATTTTATGCGATGTAATTAATTACATTACATAATTTACCCTATGTAACCAGCCGTCAAACATTGTCTGATATTATCTACATCTAAATAAATATTTACTATAATAATAATAAAGTAAAATAAAATCATAATAATTTTGCAAAGCATTTAGCTAGCCTCATATGAAATATGAAAGCAATAACCTTTTGTAGTGCAGTAATATTTCCGTATACTAGCGCGTGTGGAGTATGAAACGTAACTTACAGTGCCCACATTATTAGCTCGTAGTGAGCCGGCACAGGCACCAGCAAGCAAATGATTACTTGGCTATTGTGAATTGAAACGATCGAATCCAAACGTTTCTAATTCAACTGCTACAACTAAAGATCGTGTTGACAGGGTAACGGGGAATACAAATGTGAACTAATATGTATTCTATTACATTTTTTGTTGCAATATCAATGTTTGTTTTTGGATAACAAAGACAATAATATCCTTTAAATATTTTTATACTAACAGATAGCAAACAAGTCGACAATAAAAGTACAGGAAAACAAATACCACCCACAACATTGAAAACCAACGCGTCACGCACAGTCAAGAAGAAAGCGGTAAATAAAATCGTTTGTTACTAATTTTATATTATACCCATGGCCCGTCCCAACTTCGTTCGAGTTCAACAATTAATTACTATAAACATATAATAAATAATAGTATATATTGGGAATAATGTACATTTTGAATGGTAAAAGAATTTTTCAAGTAGGTGCCGTGATTCTGGAGATGACCTTCCGCGTATACAGAAACTCTCAAAATCCGCGGTCTCTTTCTTTATTAATATAGATTCATAACAGAAAAATCTCATATTTTTTTTTAATCAAGCTTCCTATCAAATTCAAAATCATTTAATCATGTAGATATTCTGTAAATACACTTATGCACGTAATTTTTTACTTCTACTTTCGTTTCGAAAAGGTGCTTTAACATTGAGGAGAAGAAACGGCGAAAGAAACTCTTCAACACATCTTTTAAACAACACATGGTAATTACAAACGTTTAAACCTGTGCGGAACTGCATTAGACACTATTATTTCCAGGCGTCCTTGTCATTAATATATGTATCTATACTATAATATCCTTTGTCTATAAGCTGTATTTCAATGCGTCTCTTAAAAGTTCCAATGGGCAACTCACGTATCAACTTTGGAACTTTATTGTAAAAACGAACTCCAAGCCCCATAAAAGATCGCTGAACCTTTTGTAACCAATATGAAGACGTAACCAAACAATGCCTATTTGGCATATGTATATGTATAAATGCTTACCTTCACGTTAGAGGTACTTAATGTACACATCTCACATTTATCCTAATAACTTTTTGTTAGGAATGCTGGAATATAACACATTGGAATTGCGTCGCAATATCGCCTTAATAGAATACTTTGTCCAATTACTAAGGGGTAAGTTAAACAATCCAACAGTACTAGAGCTGATCCTACTGTATGCCCCTAGTAACTATGTCTGGGCGCGGCGCCATCAATTGTTCTCAATACCGAGATTCAAGATGTTACGGGTGACGGAGTCTCCTCTTATAAAAGCGCTGGTCTTGCTCAACGGCTTAGTGGCTTGGGACCGTCAAACTGATGTATTCTGTACACATATTGCTGCATTTCGCAGGACAGCAGGACAGTACCTTGAAATGCATAGCAAGCGAATTGGATGAACCGTTATGTTTGTTAAGTCTATATTGATATAATAATAAATAAATAAATAAAATATAAATACTATAGGCTCACAGTATTTCCAACAGTCCACAACACAAGTGTGAAAAAATGGCTTAAAATAGAGATGATAACATTGATAAAATAACGATATTGATATCGATATTTCTTTATTATTCTTCATAAATTATCGATATTTTATAATAGTTTTTAATACTTTTAAAACATGCTTAATTATTATGAAAGGAAACAATGATCAACGGTAAGTTACATATATGCTTTATGTTTATAGAAATGCAATTTTCTTGGCATGTAAAATATTTATAAAATACTTTTATATTATAAATAAAAATATGCTAAACGACATGAAAATATTTTAAATCTAGCATAAAACATGCCGCATTGGCAACACTGATAACAGACTTTATTTAATTCCATGAGAAGACAAAAACTATGTATTCTTACTAAACAGCCAATATATTGGTAACGTTATAGGCATTAATAAATTAATAAATCTGAGATTATTATAATGAATACTTTGTGAATTCTGTTATTAGTTAAATACATTCCTACGTGACCACTGACGAGTGATTTTTCAATTTACCCTGTTAAATATACTACTTACACTAAATAAATTAACTTAAAACGTAATAATACTGTGTTCACTGAAATTTTCCCTACTAACATGGATTCTAAATAAAATAACACCAGCGAATAATAAAACCCGGTCACGAATTATGTAATACCTAACTATCTCGATCTTTGGGGAGATAAGTATTAACTCAACTGCGTGACCAATCCCTTACAGCTTCTAAATTATTCCAGAAGCTGTGGCACCTCTGGCTCGCTCTGCGAAGGTGTCCATAACGGATTACTTGTCAAGGTGAGATGCTGAGATACACTTCAGTCATCATTAAAACTTTCGTAGTTTTAGATACACATCAGTCACATTGAAACTTATTTTGTTTTAGACATAATCCATCGTGGTCAGAGACGAACATACGAATATGTAGATACTAGGGCTTTTAATTTAAATTGTTAAATATTGAATGACTCTGAAATAATCCAATGGTGGATTTGATTAAATATAATATTATATAAAACGCAAATAAAGTGTTTAAATATACATTCATGATGCTAATTAATTAATACGACTCTTTACTTGTTGGTCTAGCTAATATCCTCCTAAAATCAACAGCTAAATATTTTATATATGTTGGTTGTAGTTTGAAGAGTCTGTTGGCTGGCAACTCTTTGGTGTTGCCATTTGTATAACAAGTTTATATGTATTGATAATAATTATATAAAAAATGTAACTAAATAAAAACAAATATGATTGCGGCAATGATTGTGGCTTAGGTGAAAAATAAAATAATGCAAGTAAATTATTTTATCACTGAAATTTTATGTTTAATGATAAATATAGTAAGAAACATATATATAAATTTAACATACAAAGAGTTACAAACTAATTAGTTTATATTCAGTACTACAGTACAGTACAGTACTAAATACATGTAAATCTCCAGTTACCTCCGAAAGACATTTACATTACCAAAGAAGCCAATGCCAAAAATGTTCTAGTGAAGTAGAACTTCAGAGGGCTTAGTTCCGAGTGCGCGATGTATTGTTATGGCTTCTCAGTGTAGGCCTTTGAATAGCAAGCTTGACTTTGAAACTAACCGGCGGCCTCATTATACGGGATAATACATGATGGTTGTGTATCTCACTTCTCGTTATTAACATGTATTGAATTTGAGCTCATTTTTATACTTTGTTTACTGTGTTTCGTATATTGAACTGAAAATAATAATCATATAAGACATTGTTGTATTTTATTTTGTGTTTGTCTCTAACGATTGATGGTGTAACCTGGGAGCGAGATGACCGTATTTGTATGAAAATTGTGGTAAGTGTTTAAGTTTTGTTTTCACCTAAAGATATACTTTTAAGTATAAATGAATACTAAAAATAAATAGCAGATGTTAAATCAAATTTAAAAAAACAATGAGTACTAACTTACGTGAAAAATAAATCTTTCGCGCAGACTGTTAATGTTAATACCTATTCATTATGCACTCAAGGAAAAACTATGGCATACTATTTTATATTATAAAATTTTCATGACATATTAAATAAAATTAATTTCATTAAATTACATTCAATTAACGCTCACACACTCACAGTCCCACACTAGAATTCACTGTGTTACGAGTAGTATGAAATTACTAAAGACGCATCAAAAATACCCACGACATGAGAACGAACGGGAGTCCAACCCAAACCCCCAGATTTTTTTAGGATCACTACGAACTACAACCAAATATATTTCACAGAATAACGTAGTAGAATTATATTTGTCTCAATGTTGGTTTCATATTCCTAATTACGGAGAAAATATTTGTCTATCACGCGAACCATGCGCAGATACAGAGATTTAATCTCTAATTTTCAGAGCTTTCCTTGGAGTTTATTATGGACGCACGTTCAGGATTCGAATTATTCGAGACTGTCTTCCTTCGTATCGAGCATAAATACTGTTTTTCAGCTTCTATATGTTTTGCGTTAGATTACTTTTAGTTGCTGAATATCGATTTAACTTTAGTTACACTATTGTTTAGTCTTATAAAATAAGAAAATACGATTTTAAATTAAGCAAAACATCGTAAATGAATGGGTATAGTTTGTTGGTCATGGTCAATGCGAACCATGGTCAATGCGAGTAATGCTACAATTATTAATATTGATTATGAACGGTCCAACCCTATGTTGATACCCTCCATTTCGTATATTCTGCAGTATTTAGTGTCTGTATGAGAAGTTCGCTAAGTTCTTTGGAAGATGCATAAGGTTGCACCACGATAGAAATTGACGCTGTCCAATCGTGTCGTCCACGCGTTGTATGCCATAGACGAGACCATTGTAGATAAATTGTAATATTAGCTTTCAAACGCAGATGAATCACACCAAGTTATATGTTATATTTGTTTAGTAATATACATTTTTTGTTTCCGTCTCCAAGGTAATTTTTTCTAACAACTTTAGACAACTTTACTCTATTTTATATAAATAAACAGATGGGCCGATGGTTAAGTGATCATATCAGCCGTCTATGGACGTCATCAATGCGTTACCGGCCATCTGACACTACAGCCAATATACGTAAAACATTCTACAGTAGATTCTAGAAGGAGGATAATAGCCAGTCAATTGGGTACAGAACTTTAATAAATTGCAAATGAATGCTTTTAAATGTTAAAATTATTAAAAAAACGATTCATTTGAACTGCAACTTCTTTATAGACAATTTATGAATAGTAACTTACAATTTTGCAATTCTTTTATAATTTAATATTTCAGATTACCTAAAATGTTAATTTTCTTGTAAAATGTTTTTTTTTTTCCTGACATACACAAGTTTATAAGCCATATAATAAATCATATGTAGTATTCGTTTTAGTTTGACTCATTTTAGTTTTAATATATACACTATGAGTAAGAAGTACCTTACTCGGGTTAAGCAAAAGGCGGACTACACATCATCGGAGCTATGAATAAAACATCCGTCTTCAATTTGATCGAATTTGTGTATAGCTCTATACGTCCCCGTTCCACGCCACCGCGCCGTTCGCTTTACTGCCCCTTTGTTTTCTAACTAGTTTTGTGATTACAGTCAATATATAGTGAATGTATTTCACTAAGATATTTTTTTTGATTAACAATGAATCATAGCGTTGCAAATGTGACCGCGGGATTCAAATTATGGGCTGCAAGAATAAATTTAGACCATAAAAAGACGTTTTCTTTATCCGTTACTTGCAATGAAATATGTATTTGATGGAACCGCTCAAAGCCCGATGGCTTGTCAATTGTAAGTGGTTCGATTAAGTTATACGACTTAAAGCGAGTGTTTGAATGAATGACAACTAAATACAATTTCATAAGAGCTTCCGTGCTTCAGATAGCACATGAAGTTTTCAGTCCTGGTCTTCATCCTAGATAGCAGCAGCCCTTAAACTATTTAAGAAGTCTTCGTAAAGGCATATGAATTTCTGACAGTAGAGCTGGCTATTTTCTTCCCCACCAATCCGTACTTTAGTGGTTGGAGGTGCATGGGGCTCTATCCTATCTTTGAGTTTGAGTCAGCCTCTATTTTTTACCAGAACACATCTTAAAAAGAAGTCGGTATTAAGAAGTGAATTTCTTTTCGAAAGATGTTTAAGCATTCTAAAATATATCTAATCACGTTGTATATATTATTATCACTTTCATCTGTCATATACCATACTTATAGAATTACAGCCTTATTCGCGGCCATATCCGTTTAGTTACCATCTGGATTACGCGCATGTTTGGTACTTTATAAAAATATCAAAAAAATCATCCTTCCGTGTCAGCGTCTTAGTTTTAGAACGGGCGACACTAGGCTTTGTTAAGCCCCAATTAGAGTTTTAATGAACTGCACACAGTTCCGTTAAACTTTTCCTTAATCCGGATTTGTTTAATTATTATTATGGAAGTTTAGTCCTGGATATGGACGAGCGATACGCTCCTCGGAGATAAAAACCTTAAAAGTAAACCTGCAAATTGTACAGTAAAAAGAGTCGGAGTTATGAGAGGGAATATTTGCCGCGCCCGCAGTTTAAATTGCGTTTCTTTAAGTAAAATACCTACCTCACCGTCGGACGGAGGTAAAGAAATCCACGGGTCTTGCCGGCAGCTATTTCTGGGAAAACTTGTAAAAAGTCCAACCGTAGTAGAACTATCGTGATGGAATGCAATATTTTACTAAGAGTTGTTTTAAAATATTATTTTATTCGGCAAATTATATTTTAATAAATTTTGCAAGAACCATACTGTAGGTATTGCTTTTCGAAGAATGCAGTAAAATGTATTTTACTACTAAATAATTATATGCGTGCCATTTATCCTAGCCATTAAGTTTTAAAATAATATGTAATTTTAAAATGTATCAAAAACTTACTAAAATAATTACTGAGTTTTATTCTCCAAAGACTTATATTTTGTTTACAACTTCATGCAAGCATCAAAAACTTTAAAAGTCTCGGGCAAAAGTGCTTGTAATAGTAGAACGTAAAGTGCAGATAAAAATAAAAGCACTTTTAGTTGCGAACCTATCGTAAAAAAGAACTTTCCGTCTTAGTAACCTCAAAGGATGGTAGCGGAAGTTAAAGGCAGACTTGAATATTGCAGATGGAAAGTTTTGAACTGCTTTCATCGAATAGATAAATCTTTTTCGTGATATTAGCTTTGGTATACCTTTATTAACACCAGTACTATGGATGTTCGAATTTTGACCCGCTGTATTACTGTCTAATACAGACTACGGCATACATACCGCACTATTAAGTATTTTTGAATATTACGTTAAGTTATGTATTTTATGTGATCTACAATATATTCGTACAACTTTATGATTTTTTATCTATGTCAATATTATGTAATATGTGGAATACCGGTTGTTATTTAAAATAAAGCTGTTAATAGCATTTATTGTTATATTATCAAGTACAAATACCATCATAAATCAATACGCCCAACATTATACTATGAATATTAATATTTATATACAACTACATACTACGTAAAACTATTATTATATGAAATTTCCAACATAGCGTAATCGAAATCACGACGCTGAAATTATAGCGCATCTTGATATTAGTATGTCGTTTTAATTATGATTTAAATTTGCGGGCAAACTTTGAAAGGTCCAGAATTCTTTGACCCGAATAACATTTGTCCTACCCAATCATACTGTTACAAACGTAAATCAACGTTATTGTGTTCAGTTTACTTAAGGCTCTTGGATGTTATACGTACGAGAAGTACATATTGTTCGATATAACAGTGCTTCCATTTGTTTGGTGAGTAAAATGATTAATCTATAACGAACAGGTACAAAATAATAATAATGCAAGAGGTGGATTAATTTAGTCTATTTCAGTGTAACAAACATTAGTGAATTAGTTATAATACATTCCTTCTATAATTAGCTACTTATTTACTATATACATCTACTACGCTAAATGAAATGATAAATATATATTATACAGGACCTTTAAAAATCATATTCCGAAATTATATCAAAGCATTTTAACACACCGAAGATGTTTTACAACGTCAATTACACCGATAAATATCTAAAATCTAAGAACTCTATTATACCACTGATGACATCAAATATACCGTAATTGTTAATAACAAAAGTTATAATTATAGCCATGAAATATTTTATCGTTGCTTAGGTCACTTACATCATTAAATTTAAAATAAATGTTTTTCACAAGGTAACTTTGAGTCGATGATAGATATTTTCACAAGGTAACTTTGAGTCGATGATAGATATCCGTATTTTATTTTATTTACTATTGAAGAATTTAATATAATCGAAATTATTTCCAAAGCATTAATTTTTTAAATCATAATTTGGTTATTAACCTCTAACTGCAATAAGATATTCAAACTAATACTTTTAATTTAATTATTAATTTAGGAGGTGATTATTATGTCACAAAATACATAGGTTTATACATAAATTAATGACAAAGTGTAACTAAATTGCAATATATTATAAATTACCTATTTAATAATACATTTTACATTTAATTTCATACGGGTAAATTTTCAATCATTGTGTAATTTTGATAAAGTTACATTAAGGAATTTATAAACAATTAATAACGTATAAGTCATTTGTCATTGAGCCGGTAGTTAATTTATGATGTTCTAAATTTTTTAAATAACAATGGAATTAACTTTTTTTTAATTCCGTCCAAATATTAATAACATTACTACATAGCTAAAACTGAGCGACCAACACATATTAGTTTGTGGTTAGGTAAATTATTGAAGTAACTTTTTAGAGAATAATGTATAACAATTTTTGGGTGGGCCAACTATTTATATTTAGTAAGTAAATAATGACACCTTTATTCTCACGAATGAAATTTTTATTTTCTTATACAATTACGATCCATAAATATACTAATTTTAATGTTAACATATGCGAGAGACGCCGCCATTCCTACATAAAATACATTTAGACATAAATAACTGTTTCCAAAACAAAAAAAAAATAACATAAGTTACGATTGTAATTGACACAATTATTGTAAACTACAACTTCAATAAGATTCAACATAATCGTCTACCAAATTATGACATTACCTCATATTTATTCATATTAGTTTAAATGCCTATATTTACTGCGAAACACATTTAAAGCCCAGCGCACGTAACATCAAATTGCTTAACAATGATTTGCGTTTTAAATTAATTATTTCTACATATCTTTTATCGACAGTATAACAGCTAAGCGCGGTGATTTCTAGATATCTTTTGCCGATAGCCAAGCGTAGTGATTATTCAGCTTTTATATATTAATCAGGCAAACAAACACAGGGGTCCCCTGATGATAAGTAACCACTGCCACTCAAGAACAGATGAAACACCAGTGTTGCTACTAAAGCGTTGTAAACCGACAATCTATTGACAATTTAAAACCATTATTATCATATGTATGTATGTATGTACGTAAGTTTTGTAACACAACCATAAAGACTAAATGATTACGAGAGATCAAGAGAGATTATTAAGTAAAAATAAACTGAAGTTGAATTTAGCATTTTTCTCTGGAAATAATAGTTATATTAAACAATACTGAATTATTATAAAACTGTTATAACCTTCCAGTCTTTACTTTCTAATTTAAGTATAACTATGGTATTTCTTACTCGTACAAGCGAGTAATATTCAGTCTGATCACATGTTCTTTTAATTATGTTTCTAACCTACCTACACTGATTCTATTTATTATAATTTCCTTATAAATTTTACATATTTTGCGATTTTCATATTGATAATGTGTTGTGAATACTTTTGTAATGTACCTCGATAAAAAAATAAAAAATAAAGTTATGAACAATCGAATATTAAGTCCTTTACTGTCTCATTAATGGTACCACAGTTCAACGATAGTTGTTTCTACAAGGTGGATTACATTCACAGAATAAACTCTTTCATACTGTTGCACACAGATATGTCTAGATAAGTCAATGTGTTGGGTTTAGATGCTGTCCCGGAACTCTAACAGCACGCCTACTTTAATTATTGTATTACCATTTTTTTAATATCATGTGACACTGTGTTTCGCTATCTCTATCAACCAGATTTGGAGCAGCGTGGTGGAGTATAACTACAGGGTTCCTTAATAACAACTCATGCTCTCCTAATGAAATGAAGGCCAGCCGTCATGTCACAACCTTTTCTTAGACATCATAGGCAATGGATTACCACGGTATGCAAGATCTGACCCGACTGTGTAATGTATGAAAACGAATATTTGTAATTAAATAGTACGTCCAAGTCTCTAGCATGATATTGGCTTATGAGATTTCGAACAATGTATACTCTTTCTTATTGTGTTTGAGTGATACTGTAACAAATACAAAGTTGAGAACACATCTAAAAAAGGTAAATGTTTTCAATGGATGTTGTGATGTAATAACATTAGTACCTCCTAGTTTAATGATTTCTAATATACAAACACTCTATTTACCGTTTCATGATAATATATATTTGATTTTATATATTCAAGATTGCCAATAAACCTACAAAGGAAACGAAACTTAAATAAAAATTATAAAATTATCCATTACAATTACTTCATAAATTAATCCTATTGAAGATAAAATTCGGTTTGTTTTCTTTCAAACGAGTAATTCAATTTGGTACACTTCAAAACAAATTTTTACACTCACAAGTTGCAAATACGCATATCAATTTCACTTTTTCACACGAAAAGCATTCCTACAAAAAGTTCACACTTTCATTTTGCGTACCTATTGCACGCAGATTTACACACTTGGTATCGATGTTTATAGCATACTCCATTTCATTTCTGTTATATTGCACATAACGTTTGAAGTTCAAATTTTACACTCAATACTCGTTCACTTTGCGGAAAACACTATTTCAGTCCATTCACTGTGATCAACTGTTCTTCATTGAGCGCTCGAGTTCTTACATTTTCATTATAAAGAAAAATAATAAAATCACTGGACGCTGGTTCAGTATGTAATTACCATCGTATTAGTCTTTTGTATTCCTTTCCAGTTGGCAATAGCATTATTACCCTCTAAGATATCATACCACAATTCTTTGTAGATCACATCCGTCTAGAAATTCACAATGTTATTTATCGACTTCTATCCACGTGTTTGACAGTCATAAAGACTATGTATAGTTGGGCATGAAGATAATTTTATATATAATTCCCATAACGATGGGACTCATGAACAACGTCGCTATGCCCGTGAGACGCACGGCGAGAGCGGAGGCAGCTGGTACGGGAGTTGGAGGGCCGAGGCGCGTGTTGGCGCGCACCACCTGCGACCGCCAGCGAATACTGTACAGAGGTTTCACTCGGGAGAGTGCTACCAACCTGAAGGAGAGACACAAGGATGTATTTTTATAGTAACAATCAGTCAACGAGCAGATTAAAGTGATGAGAAGTCACCGCCGCTCGTACCTACCTACACCTACAAAATCAGAAGCATCATAAATCCACCTGTTAAGTGCTTTTCCAACATTGCAACTGAAACAATCTAAGCTTAACTAAATACATATCACGATTAATTATAGAAGGCTTATAGGAGACCGATAGGGAGGTAAATACTTAATACATTGCATCGAGAATTAAGCCCAATAGTACAGAACCTAGTAGTCTTTAAAGAGTGGTAATTAAAGGTACTGTTTCATTGTGCACATTCATGTTCATGTTTTAGGGTGCACGATAGAAAGGCCCTTCCATAGCTCACATTTAGCCGTAATACTTTAATGTTTGCAGTTCCAGTAAACAAACAGAACAGACATTAAAGAGAAGTTTCCAATGACTTCATGGACATTTTTTTGTGGCACAAAACGTCGGCATCCCACTTTCGTAAATGCATTGGTGAAAAGCATCGCTCTCTCAGCCATGTCCCGCGTAGTAGTGATACAGTTAAAACAGCGTTTGTGGGAATATTTGTCTCTTAATTCGGTTCGTAATTTTCCTGTAGAAATCTGTATGTTCGAGAGTTTAAGGTTTCAAATTGATCACACACAATATTCATTATCAACACATAATTTTACCGTCAATATGTATATAAATGACAATAAATATTAAAATATTTTAGTAAATAAACATTGATACTGAAATACGACATCATTTTTAAAAACAAAAGCCTTATCACAACTTCACGAGCACGACGAATAGCAAACACTGTATAAAGCAATACTACTCCTAGAAAACCTCTTAGCAGTAAGTAGACTGACATTTGTAGAGCGAATAAATATTCTAAAAGGCACTTTTGTGCATTATGTAAAGAACGTCACCGTTCCAAATTCCGGATTCATCGACAAAGGTATGTTTTCACACATCGTTATTCAGGATTTACGAGTGAAAATGTCGTTTCGGAAACTCGCCACGTAGCCGCTTACGAGCTTCATTCTAATATGTACAAAAAAAGAGCGCTTTGTATGTTGAAACACTCCGCTATCTTATATTAGTAGCATGCGATTTTAAGTACTTCGTACGAACGCGTATCATATTTATTAAACAAATTACCAACTACGAACTAAATAACATATATTTTTTATTATTGAGAGTCTGTAAAAGGTATGAAAACAAGAATATCTGATAATTTTACTAATTGAATTTACTCCGAACATTTAACGTTAATTTTAGAAAAACTCATTAAAGTACACGTTACACTATATATATCAAATGTCAATTACAGGGATTTATCAAAATTGAAATAGAAGACGAATCAGTTTCACTATTTTATTAACATTCTGAAACGTAAGAATTTGCGAAATAAATTTAAGTCGCCAAATACATTAAAACAATAGACATGATGGAAAATAGCATACCTAGAGCAGACTAAGCAATCGCGTACGTGTGCTTTGTCCCTAAGTGATTTCAAGGTTCTGTACTACACAATGTTGTTGTTTCTAATGTTGAATTACAATGAATAGTTGCACAATGTTTGCATAGTAATTTTTTGTATCATACAATTGGATCACATGTGCTAATATAATTATTATTTATAGCTTAATTAACGCTTTTAAAAATAAACTTTCGGTCAGTATAACCATTGAATACAGTCGTAATCATTTTTTCAAATGATATGCGTATTTAAAATTAATTACTTTTCCATTGCTTATGCAAATCGTTATGAGGAAATTTATATATTTAGACACTCACTGCTGTGCTGACAGATGATAGAGTCTACCAACCCGTCATTTAAACAGCGTGGGAGACTATGGCTTTTAACTTTCTCAATCTAAGAACAAGCTTGGCTTGAAAAACTGGAAAAGTATTGGATGTAATGATAGATGAACATTTTTAAAATTCGCAAACAGGGTAGTAACGTTGAAATGGTACTTTATATTATTTCCTAAAACTTTTCCTTTCACATGGCTTTTAATGTACCCATACATTACTACGCACTTAAATAAATAACTTACTTGAAGGTTAAAAAGAGGCTGTGGGTCGCACTATAAGCGACAAAGCTCATAATATACTTACTCGTAGTTGTGGTAAGTAAAAATGTAGTGTAATATGCGAAAAGACTTTAATGTCGGATTTCTTGTTCTTATATTTCTGCAGTCGTTTGATGTGCGCTACATTCTACAATATACGAACTTGTGTTCCTAATAGAGCCTACGTATTGCAGCACCTTACCTTATGACAACAGTATTGAGTCTCCAAGGCAGGGTGTAAGTGTGATTCTTGTGTCTTGCGCAGAAGGTGTAAAGTAGCTCGCCGGCGGCAGCCGCCAAGCCCCCGTCACTATGTGCCCCAACTCCCGACCACTCGTGAAGGGTTATATTCCAAGAGCTGCAAGACTTATCCTAAAGAGGAAATATGAAGAAATTGAAGTTGGCGTGAAGATTATTCTTTAAGGTACATACGAAATTTATTTTAGGGTGATTTTAAAAAACATGTACGAACAATTTATAAAATCGAATGTTACGTAATCGATTGTACAAAATATTCGAAAGCGAGGTAAACTACCTTATAGCACAGTAAATAGGAACATTACATGAACAACGAAGAGTCCGAAGGATTTGGATTCCGTACTACAGCAGAATTTTACATAAAAGATAAATGTTTATGTAGTTGATAGTATCAGGCGTAACTTTGCGGAAATTCATTGTATTAAATTAGTATTGATATACTTTGCAACAATCCGCAAACAATGTATAATGATATATATTTCTATACTAACACGTGTTTCGCACCGAAACAGAGCATCACCAGGGTAATAGACTCTACGAGTGTTAACCGCAAAGTCGTAACGCAAAGTAATTCGTAGGGTCTACTACCCTGATGATGCTCTGTTTCGGAGCGAAACACGTGTTGGTATAGAAATATATATCATCTACATTGTTTGCGGATTGTTGCAAAATTAATCAATACTAATTTAATAAAATGTTTATGTGATGTGACTTTTAAGTATTACGTAGTACGTGAAACATTAGCCACTGTTTGATAAAATAATTCCAAAATACATAATATTTGTAGATATTCATTTACTACATTTACTTTCCATTTAAATCTGAAAATTACAAATACGAGTTATAAAATCTTCAAACATTATTTTGTACTGAAATATTGTCTACATAAAAGTTCCATGAGTCCTCATAAAAAGAATTCTTCAGTACAAATATTATTAATAAAATTTTGTATTAAATCGACCTCAACATTGTCGGTACAATTAAGGAATGTCGTCTAGTTTCCTAATGCGGTCCACCGGGTCTACCTACCTACCGGGAAAGATATATTAGGCTATCAATGGCTCTCAAGGCGGTGTTCTATCCTTGTAATAATAACATTGCTTACATAAGCTAAGTTAGACATGGTTTTTCGATGTATTGTCAATGGAAATTTTAATGGTAACGGAAGGTAAACGTAGGACCATGTTGTGGTAAGTGGTTACCATCGATAATGCACATTGGTAACCAAACAACACTTCCGCCCGGACGGTAGCTGTAAATTATCCCAATTCTTCTTTAAAAGTTACCACAACTATACTTTTGCATCTTTAGTACCATGGATCAAATAGGCCAAATAAGAAAATTCTCAATAATAAAAATAAATAATTCCATCGCCTGCCACAGAAACGAGTAATCTGTGCTACTCAGATTAAACTGGATAATAATTTAAAGAAGTAAAAATGTTTTTTCATAACGTACTTTTACTCCAAGTGACACTTTGGATAGAGTATTCTGTGAAAGAACATAATGATTAAGCTTCATATTCCTTTGATCGTTAAGTTACCATAAAATGGACTATCCTTTATCTCTGTGAAGTATAACGAAACACGAATGAAATTCAAATGACTGTGCTAAATGAGAGATATATTGTATTTAATTTACACACAACAAGATGTGATTTAATATCAAAACATTTTATACGTTTCGCATCTGGCTTTGGCCGAGTTATTAAATCATTTAAAAGCTGAATTATTTTATTTAGTTTAAAGCTCGCTGAAAAAGATTTAACAAGTGGAATTTCGTGTTGTGTTTAGTAGCTACCAAGTAAATTTTTACAAGCGAATTTTTGTTGCGAAAAAACATTTATGCTGAACTTGTTTTGGATGTAAAATTCATTGCAGAGCATTTAAAAGTTAACGAGTGAAACTGAGTTCAAAACTATGCAAAATTATACAATTATAAATTATAAATTGAATTACAAAAAACAACATAAAACATCTATGCCTACAACGAATATTATGATAATATATACCTGTTCAGAGTAGATGTCGATGAAGAGTTGTCTCTCGACGTTTGAATCCAAGACCCAAGTGCATTGTTGATAAAAGAACTCGTTGAGACTACCCGTCACTGACAGGTTCTTGGATGATATTTCACCTATGTAATAAAGTCATCATTACATTAGCATGTCAACGTAAAAAATTCTTAAATCACATTTAGTAAAATAAAAACGATGTTATGTTTTTAGTTTATAAACGGCAATATTATCGTTGTGTTGTTAATTTATAATTGTACAAGAAACAAAGAATATACAATTATTGTATGATTGTAGTTAAGTATAAGTTATGGCATACATAAGATAGACAACAATTAGGTATATTAGTAACTACAATAAATGGACATACTACAAGAGACAGTTCTTATCGTTGTAAGAGCAAATCCTGTCATACAAACTTTGGGCAGAACACATACTAAACAGAAATAGGTAGAACACACCAACATTTGTTTGAGTTTATTAAAATTAAAGTATCTTTCAATAATATTATTGACAAAGAAGGGAATAAGAAATTTGGGGTGTAAGAGGCTCTATCCATCCTTGAGCCCAGGCTCACCTGCTCGTGGTGCACCTTGATGAACAACGGACGAGGCAATAGCGAACAATCCCTCCGGTAAGGGTTACCACTTACCATCAGGTGGCTTGGTTGCTCGTTTGTCGACATAAAATAAATAATAAATTTCAATATCACGATGATTAGTCTTTATTTAACTGCATTGGACTTAAAGGTGTTAAAATGTTTGTGTGTAAGCATAACGAAAAAAAAAAATATTGACCGTTTCCTTAAATCGGCCGTAGGATAGGAAGGTAGAAATGGACTTTAATAGCCAGCTAACGAGCTCACGGGCGATGTGTTGCTAGATGGTCTTCGTCATCCATGCACACTTGTAACATTTGTCACATTCTGTTTCCGGTCTAGAACACAACGTAGAACCCGCATGTTAACTGGTTTCCCAATACTCAAAAATATAAGACGTTAACACATTTCACAGTAGATTTTACAGCGAGGATTGGTTACAGAACCTTAAAATTATGCCCCTTATCGTTGAGACTAATTTGGGTGGTGCAGAGTCCAAGATATCTATAGAAAGTGACCTACTGCCAGCGTCTTGTCTATTGATTCGTAGGAAGAGTCCATGAGTAGTCGACGTTAGACACGACTCAAGGATGGATGAAACCTCGCAAATCACAAAATGTACCGTAATGGACTTCAGCGAGCTAATTACTGCTACACCTAAATAAAAAACGAAGCTATTGATTTAACTACCGGAAAACTGAAAAATAAACAAACTATTGGTTTGGGTTTTATTTTTCAGCGCAATTCAGGGTGTTCTGGTCGAATTGCGGCTGGTGTTGCTCCCTCGGAAACGTCACGCGGCGTTGTCTCGGTCACGTCACGAAACTTTTACATCTGATCGAACGGTCTATTTCCTAAGGGGCCAATTACACCTCCACACATCGTATCGACGAAAATATGAAGCAATGATTACGTGTGAATACACTCGGCACGGTTTTTATCTAGTTATAACAAGCAGGTACTTTTGCGTTCAGTGTCATAAAATACTATAGTAATTTACGTCCATCCACGTAGCTATATTTGTAGTGTGGTTATAACGTACTATCATGCAATTGTGGTGTGATTTATAGTATAATTTTAATCTAATATCATCGTGGACTCCATCATTTTAAACGTATTACGTACTCAACATTGTTTTATTTCATATACTGCTATTTTCACCCAGTTACATGGATGAAGATCACGGCAAAACTGCAAAGTTGGAATTCGATTGTTTACAGACGACAATTGACAAGCACTACTGACAGATGGGCTTATTAGCCTACCATCTCGTTCCTATATGACTATGATCTTTGTAACTGGGTCAAAATATCGGCATAAAGATAGAAAGTTATGACCACCCGTTATAATTTGAACGTTATATACAATAGTTGTATTAAGTTTGAATTAATTCTTAATGTCACAGAAAATGTCGTGAAGTTAAGCGGACTACATATTATGTTTTTGGTAACGTCTTGTTAATAGAAATGTCTTTATAACTGTGTTTTAAATTAGAAATTAATTTTCGTATTTGAAAAAACTAAGATGCAAGAATTAACGAAGTTAATAAATCTATGCCATAACTAACAAGTTAGTATTTATAAAATTTGAAGTTTCGTTTCCCTCGATTCCATATTTTATTAAAATCGTAATAATAAACAGAAAATAAAAGGTTGGCTGTGGTGCAATCGACATTTTGCGATCCTAAATCCGATTAATGGATACATTGAATGATGTTATTGTAATGGGATGATGGGATGGGAAGATCAAAATTGTAAAGTACATACTTTTATTGTATTATTACTACAAAAAGGGATGGTCGAATCTATATTTATCTATATCTATAGTAATATAATAAAAAGAGGGAG
>PDGT01000045.1:1781617-1804243 GCA_003671415.1 Megathymus violae
CTATTGTTCAACCCGAACGAAGTCGAGGCGAGCGGCTAGTCTATCCTAATACTATAAGGAGAGAGTGCAATTATTGTGAGTTTGCGGACACGCGGACGGTTTTCTCCGGAACCATAGCACCTATTAGAAAAATTATTTCGCCATTTGAAAGATACGTTATTCCGGAAAATATTGTAGAACTGGAACAGTGTCGGGACGGGGCGCTAGTATTTCTTTAAATCGAATTTGGGTACAGCTAGCGTAGATTTTAAAGTATATTTAAAACTCAAGTATACACAATTTTTTTTACACCTCAATTTTTTTTCTTAGAATAATGCTGATAAAAATGGTTCGAGCACGTAATTCGCACGGGCACGCCCTGCGCCGTGAGAACAATATCCGGTCCGTTCTATCAATCACTCGGGGTGAGACGAGGATCTCAATAGCGACTTTTCTTGTTCGATTTCATTTGCATCAATGTAGTTTGACGCTAAAGAAGGCGATTCATTTTAGTCAAAGTTATGAAATTCAATTCTCTAAGCCTGGGATCTAATTTAAATTCGACCTTTGAATATAAAAATTATAATGCTTGTACGAAACTAATCTATGCGAATATAATTAACTATGGACTAGTATGAATCCATATGCCAAATATAACTTTATACCTAAGGTTGAGCTTATCATTGACATTATGTTCTATAAAATATTAAAAATTCTTTTTAGGCACTTATTTACTTCCTTTAAACTTGTTTATATTTTAAAGTAAATTTTTATCATAATTTAGAAAATTTCATCTGCAAGTGTATGTTAATGCGTATGGAAAACGGTGAAAAAATTTTACGTTATGGCCATTCGTAGTAGTATAAGTATTAGCTAATTATTTATATTTTAATATAGCAAAATACTTAATTACAAATTATATATATTTTATTAATAATAGGTATTACATATATAGTTCTTCTTAGTCGAATGATTTTAGGTAACAATCACTATTTTGTTTTTTCTAAATTTCATAAAATACATGAAACTATAATACGTAGTCCGTAAATCAGTTACAAGTACATGACTTATTCACAGCAAATTTTATGGAAACTGTTTATCTTATAATTTTCGTTATTACTACTTGATATCTATGTGTGTATAATCGTTGCTGTGTCTGATAGTGATCGTAGAATACCGGTTGACGTCATGTACATTGAAGGTATCACGAGGTCCACGGGCCAACTAGGATCTAATAAAATTGTCCTCTCGTTTTTGTACCATAGATAAAAGTATAGCGATAAAAGCGGATTTAACGCCCAAGGGATTTGTACCAATCAAGTTTAGCGATAATAATACACCGATCCTATGTCGCCTATCATGACATATACAACTGTGAATGCCTATTTTTATCATGATTACCTCGTTGCGATACCAAACATTCGTCCAACGTATTGGCAGTATGTCTTTACGGATACCATCCGTCCACAAAATCTCGTTGAATAATAAAAGATAATATTAAAATTCTAAGTTTATTGACTAACGAAATCGAGTTTTTGTGGATTTCCCAAGGGCGTACGGAGCACGTAATTCTCTCGGACACGTCTCGCGAGGGAGAGCAATATCCGGAGCGTTATGTCAAACATTCGCGGCGAACCTTGAATCCCAAATTGGAGTTCTTCTTGTTTGATTGAACTACGTTATTGTACCAGGTATATAAATAAGGTACAATAGTTGATATAAAATTTATGCAGTATAAGTAAGTAGGTAGGCATATCAATTTCACTGATTTATAAAGGGGTCCCAAAGGACATTAAACCGTACAAATGACTTTTCGCTTACCGTAACCATTCTGAGGTAATTTCTAGGTTAAATTTGGTTAAATTTGCGGTTTGCATTTACAAAGTTACATATTATTTTTTTATGTTAATAGCCAACCGTACATAATTGTAATATTTGAAGTGATGCATTAATGAAGCGTTGCCGGCAAAGAAGCAAAATATTAGTCGTGCTATAATTAACAAATTATACTCAAAATTTTCAAATTCATAAAAAAACCTAAGGCTTCTCCCTTCTTTTCTGTTGTTGATGTTGCAGATGTTCATGGGATGGCGGTGGCTATACACGATGAGGTGGACGACCCGTCTGTTGAACTATTGACAATTTACATAAGAAAATAATTAATGCATCACGTGCAGTACCGTACTTTTAATTTTTACAAATGTACAGTCAACCAATTGTCTATAAGTAGGTCGAGGCCCTGAACATCAAAAACGACAATGTGCCACGCAGAACAATCCAAGCCTTTTTCAGACAAACGCTTCCCGCAGTTACCATCTTTAATATCAAATGGGATTACTGTTTATTCCACGGTATCCCGGCCCCTTTTCTCGACCGCTACATGTAATCGAGGAGCGGAATGTTGATTGCTCAAATAATAATTTGGTACATTTCCCCGATTGTGAAATTACGTTATTAAGTGTCAAATATGATTGTAATTGTATTATTATTGCTTCGTAAAATTTTGAAGTGAGGTACACTTAATACTTCAAAAACAATCAAATTTTCGTGATGTGGGTAAGTGATTCAACACTGATTTCGTAAAGGAATTGACTTCAAATCGGTCCTCATATTGAAAAAACTAGCGGTTACTTTAGCATTACTTTGGTAAACGTTGGTTTATTGTCATGAGCATTGTTTGTAGGTTATATTTATAAATTCCATATTTATCACCAGTACTAATGTTGTAAGATGAGACGACGATGCCGAGATGAGCCTGCTTAAAATTTAGCAATCGTACTATAGTACCAAACGAGTCTGCCCCTCGAGAAAAGATTCTATTGTACAATTCCGTGAACGCTTCTTGACCCAATCTGCAATATGTGTTGAATCTCTCCATATGTACATCACCCTCAATTAAATAATCAACCATCAAAAAGCAACCACTTCTTTCTATATCTGTCAAAATCAGGTAACCGCGCTAAAATTCATTATACTTACTATCGGTACACGGTTGCCTTAATATAAAGGCCCTCTTTATCTATAACTGCCATTTGAAGTTTATTAAACGACTAGTCCAGTATAATAGCCATTTGAAATCATGAAACATTAAAGCACAAAGATATTTCCAGCACGAATCCATTTTTCAATGACACACGATATTTCAAGTCAGCCGTAAAAAACGTGAAATGAAATTTTAAATTGGAATATTCGTATTTTGACTTGTAAATAATCGTATTTTCAAAATTAATTATTACAAGCGAGTATCTCATTTACGAAAATATTTTTGCGCAAAATTTTTTGTGCAATCTGTTACTAATTCACAAAGATCGTTTTTACAACATTAAGTACTACATTTTGACGTTACATTTTGGAACAATTATTAATTACAAAACAACTTAACTGACTTAATTGATTTCTTTATTAATTGACACTGACATAAAATGCGAATGAAATCATGTGTCACTTGGTCTGCTGTTCCGGGTTTGGAATATATCAAATTTATATACATGTTTAAAATTATCATATCATCATTACAATAATTAAAATAATAATATTACGAGGATGCTTGATTTCATTTCATAACGCTTTCAAATATGTATAAACCTTGGCATTATGCACGGCAAACTATTGTCGCAGTCATGGTGCTACCATTCTTAGAATGTGGGTATTTCATCATCATTATTTTCATCACAATCCACAACTGTCCAAGTGTAACTTAGATGATCAACAGTGAAAACCTGTCATAACATCTTTCATTTAGACTCAGCACCTTATCCGAAATTATTTGAAACTTTTTGTCGGTTAAAGTTTTGGATATATTTTTATTTCATATCCGATAGTTTCACTTACGGTCACGGAGACCCATAACTACCCTGATTACAAGCAAGGATGTCTATCACGTTCCATTAGCTACTTACCAGAGTGCGTAGTATAAGTACGTTGACCGCACACCGCATCTTCGTTAAAACTGTACGCGGCGGCGTAGTCGAAACCACGGCTGGCGTATGTGTAATGCGCCACTGAATACTCCAGGCGAATGCTGGTCCAGCTCCGGACCACTACTGGCAACCACGCCGCCTGCGCAACAAAAAATATATTATACAACTAAACGCCAGAAACGTGTAGTGCCACTAGGAGAAATCCGGTGTTGGTTGGTGAACACCGCCGCTCACAAACTTCTTTAATACTAGATGTGTATCCGATGCGTCGCTATCAAGGAGAACTGCACCGCTCTCTAACTGGTTATGGTTATTTTTAGAAAGAGGATCGTAGCCAGTCAAGCTAGTGAATTCGCACAACTACGTATGTATGAGTGCAATATCATTTCAAATTTGTTGTACTGAGCACAGGGATCTCCAAAAGAAAGTACACGATACTATTATTGCTGTGCAGGATGCACCACCAGCATATGACGGAAGCTTTAGATTTGAGGATTTAAAAAATCCTGTTTTGACCTCGCACAAGTCACAAAATAACGATATTATATTTGGTGTATAATAAATGGGAGTTTGATGCTGTTATTGTACAAAAAATAATATACGTATTCACAATACACATGAACACATAAATTATACACAGTACACATTAAACAAAATACGCAAAACATCAAAACCTATCTACATCGCCAATGACTGAACTGAAAATAAAAGTGGGTTATTAATTGTTCCAATACGAATTTTTAATTGGAATATACGCCTAATCCGAAACAAAACATTGTCGCATGTGATCACACATGCTGGGATTCAAACATACCTGTGTTGGCCCATTGTGAAATCTTTCCACAGTAACGCTTGATTGATATTTATAAATACTATAAGCAAGCTGCCATTTCATTGTTTGTTCTCATTCTTAGTACCTTAAATATACGTCATCATAATTGAGAGATTTTTTCGGAAGGTTTTGCATCATCATTACATCACAATTAAATCAAATTTTATTAAAAATGTACGAGTATTCCTCATCATCACAACTTAACATAACAATATAAACATAATTATTAGTCTATTTCGTTTTCAATTAATCGTGAACATTTAAATTCCCCTAAAAACAATACACGTTGACTGCTTGTGTGATTTACTTTTATAACAAGTTTTCATCACTTGTATTTCAAAACATATGAGAAATCCTAAAAATAAAATAATTAATCCCTTTCTGAAATACTCATACAAAGCTAAATTAATATTAGAGCCGAAATTGTTTGCATCGTAACTTTCTCTTTAGCTTTGTATCAACCGTTCGACTAAATTTCGTGACAATCTGATTCTTTAATTTATAGTAGTTGTGAAATGTTCAATGATATTTTGAGGAAAGGTACCTTAGCATTGTGATTCTCAACTGCCAGAAGCAGCTGTAATCCACATTGTTCTGATGTAACACTAATTTCTGTACGAGTAACTTTGCTACAAAAGCGAGCACGAGGCCGCACAAAGTGAATGAATAATAACTTTCGACCAAAATTATTCACCTTATGTTTTATTAAATTTAAATAACATAGCAATATTGTGTTATCTTTGCTTTCTCTGTGGTATATGAGTGGATATCAAAGCTATATATCTATATGTTAAGCAAAAGGACTACTGCGGCAACGTAAAAGTTATGAACAGCATTAAAAACCTGCGATAAATTTTCACCTGTCTATTTAAGTTAAACTTCACCTAAAGTAGAATAATGAGTTGGTCAGGGAGAGAAATTTTCATATAAATCGAATCGGCGCTCCGGCGTCTTTTTATTCAATACTTTAATCATATTTTATGAACACATGTAGGTTACCGTTCGACCTCACCTAATCGACATTTAAGATAAAGACGGACATTATCAAGATTATAGTTCCAACCAAAGACAGAAATTTATACTCCTTTTATATATTATTTTGTAAGTACAAAACGGACATGCAAGAGACGTATTGCTCTTGTTGAGGTTTAAGACGCCTCATTTGTAAATACAAATAATCTGGGCTCACTATGGTCGCTTGTTCACTGTGCTTCTAGCTCGACTTTTGTCCATCGTAAATGATCGAAAAAGCTAAGCAATTTCTGTTGTGATTAGTATCCGATTAGTTTCAAATAGTGTTAATACTCCTTGAGAGCTTCAATGCTTTGGAATTCGTTATTGTTTTTATCGTAAAATAGCACATTTTACTCGCACACGAGTTCGTATTGGAGCACTGCAGTCTATACTAAAGGTCTTTTTAATCATAAAATGAGCCCCGTGTTCTGTCGAGTCATTATTGAGTTGAAGGTATGTAAAATAAATGTCACCAAAAAGCTCATAGCGAAAAATGAGGTTTCTTGGAACAAGCCAAAGTAGAATTAAATATTGGAGAAATACGAAGCATTTACTACTTAAAAAATAAATTTAAAAAAGTATTATTTAAAACATTTTATTTATGGATATATTGCTCTATGCGTAAACATGACGTTACCGTTCCAAATTCACTTTGTCCTGTCTACGCAACGCGCACCCGCTCTCGCAGCGCGTGTAAAGTGTCCCTTATTGAATTTTCCAGGCTTAACTACATCATCCGACTGTCCATCAGTTTACCGGTCCTACCGGGCACCTTCGGTTATGATTGTTATGGCTTCACTCTATCGCTACCAACTACATGATAATATTATTGTTTAATTATCGTATTCCATAGAGCTTTACTGAATGCTATGAATAATATCTAACATAATTAGCTTAGTATTTCGAGTGTTTAATTTTTGAAAATAGATTTAATATTGCTTAAGAATTCAAACATCAAACTTGGTATTCAGCTACTATTGTCGGAACATAGATATAATTTCTAAACTCAATATTCCACGAGGACTTGCCTTTCTCTTAAGGTACAAAAGTTATTTAAACAATACTTAATAATAATATCCAGTATATAATTGAAAACGCTTTCAATTTATGATTATATTTTGATGTAAAATACATGCGAATCATAAATTTGACATTATTGTAAAGAACAACAGTTATAAGTACATATAATCGAAATGTGTATGAAATACAAAAAAAAAGTTCTCTTACATTTGCCCCATTTAGTGTACCATAATTGTAGATTATGTGACTTATAAATAGTCAATATTTAATAAAGAGAAAGTTTACAATTCATGTGATACATATAGTTTTATAACGATTTTGGATTTAGTAGGTACATAAAAATCAGTTATTTTCAATTAGCATTGAACAGGCACGATGTTTATTCACTAATATTAAAATTGAAGTCGTGGAACATATTACGGTTTTTAAGTTCATGCCGTAGGTATGTTTTGCATGGAAACATGTAATTTGCATTCAAATCGTACGGAATAACACAAGTAAAATTTAAAATATCGCAAACGGTTCCCTAACCATTTTCGTCACTACTAAGCTTTCTTTTTATGTTAATGGCCGACAAATGAGCAGACGAGCCACCTGATGGTAAGTGGTCACCGTCGCCAATGGACATCGGTAAGACCCAAGATATTACTGATGCGTTGCCGGTCAGGAAATTAGAGGAAAGAAAGTGCTGGCTCTCAAGCTTCCAGTTGGAACACAACGAGTCATTTGGCGGCTGACTCAAGCAGGAGGGTAGTAGCAAACCATACAGGCTTCACAGAAAGATAATAATACCAGTAATAATATTAATGATTTAATAATAATACTGATAATATTATCCTTACGCGAAGCCCTACCACCAAGCAAAACTACTACAACAACTAAAACATTCACATGTACATTGGATATTTGTTAGATAGTTATTTAGTAGATTGGATAGGATTAATTTTAATCCTGCAGGAGCTACGCAATATGCGTACGTATCGCGCGAGAGATAATTGAATTTTCACATATGAGACCAAACTGGCTCTGAGCGTCCAGCACTAATAACCGGCGTTAGTGGACGTCACACATACGGGCTTATTTTACGACCTCTACATGTGCAATGTATGGCTATATGAGGCTTCCACGATCATAAATATGTCATCAGCTTTTAACTCCCTCCAAAAATATAAGCGAAAGAAGAAAACTAGTCTAGCTAGACGAGCTAGTTAAATAATTTGAATACGATGCAAGATATCTATTCAGATGACACATGGTAACACAGCATAGTAAAATTGAATGGAACGAAACTATCGTTATTGCTTTATTAGTTAGTTGCTAGGTGTATTAATTACATACTCCCTAGGGATGTCATGGGTATGAAATTTCGGATCTGGATATGGATACGGATATATGAATAATAATTTACCAATTTCGGTTACGGATACCTACGGATGTGAAATTATTTCTGATTATCCGATTGTTTTGGTTACGGTTACAGAGCTTCATAACAACCCTGTTATATACTAGTAAACCGCCCTCGGTTAGCATCAGAAAAATTACGCCTTACACTTAGGAATAGCACCTGCATTGTTTTAGGACTGGGTTTTCCTCGTTCTGTTAATTAGAAATATATTAAGGTTACGAAGCTTTTCGAAGGATAGCCGAAAAGAGAAAGTAGGCAGGCTTACGAAGTTTCTGGAAGGGTGGCCGACCCTTCCAGTGAGAACAATGGAGGCAATAAAAGTGAAACACAGGTAGTAATAAAAACTACCTGGGTTACTTCAGGCCAATCTCGCTCGTATGCCTTAGGCAAAAGGGGCGAGATTGGCATACATTGCCGAAAGGATGTTGTTTACCTGATCCGCTATTGTTCTCTCCTTCTGTATTGTTGTTGTTGTTGTTCTCTCCCGACGAAGCGAATACCTGCGATCTACGAGTGCAACTGCGATTGTGAAGTGTGTGTGAAGTGAAAGAAAAGTCTCTGCGGAACTATTGTGGCATTTCACGAACCTACGGATTATTGACGGAGTACGAATGACATGTAATATTAATATATCACTTTTTTTTTATCAATGGACGGATTGAAATATATGGAACTGTAAATATTTAGTGATGCTTACTGCAAGACATTAGTGAAAAACATAATGAAGTCGGTTAAACTGTTTCTGAGATTAGCGCGCACAAACCCACAGACGAGCACAGACAAATTCTAACAACTATTGTTTTGAATTCTATTGCGTTAATAAAAGCCTTTTATTATAGTTTCATGTACAGAAAGCGATCAGTTAAAATTGTATGATATGTATAGATAACTCAAGCAAGGTTGGCTTGACCTTGAAGACAAATAAGGCCCAAAACTATAAAATTTATCAACTTATGAAACAAGTTGAATTTGAATTTTATTACTTTATTTTCTTATATAGATCGACGTGTATACTTCAAAATATGAATCAAGTATAAAGCATTTTATCTATAACATATTTCTAATTCATAGAACGAGAAAAATCCAGTCCAAAAACAATACAGCTGCTATTTCCAAGCGCAAGCCGTATTTTTCGGGACCGAAGCGAGGGCGATTTCCTATTTTAAAATAAACATCCACATATTGACGTCGTAGTCTCGTCTACAAGGTTGTATGTTGACGGCTTACAAAATAATTTAAATTTTAGGAACGCCAGTGAATTCACCCCGAATGTCCGAACGCCCGGCTCTAATAACCGGTTCGGACGTAGATTTCCAGTTACGACATGGTTTATGACCACCGAGATGTGTTATTCCCACGAGACTAAAGCCGATAGAACCATGCAAGCATATGACGTATTATGCATACGTATTCCCAAGAGGAAATATGGAACAGAGGTCAAAATACCTAAAAGTATGTATTATTTTGAAATTAGAACCGGTACACTATATGAAAGCATGTTTAATTAATAAATAAACGTTCACGCACTCACACCATAACACTGGAATTTGATGTGTTGCGAGGGGTGTGGACGTGTACTAATATGACATCACACACATCCATTACCGAGACATTTAACGGTCACATAAATGTTTGCCCCTGCGGGGAATAGAACTCAGGACTCTTCATTCAGCGATCGCTTCCAACAGTGCTACAAGGTAGTCGATTATTTGGTACTTTCTTTTTTATATGAAACTCTTTTATAAATCGATTTAACAACTCCTAGGCGAAACGACTGGAGCTTTTAACGTAAACATCTAAGTGACATATCAAAGAATTTTTGGACGTAACACTGTATTTAAATTCAGGATATAAATTCGAATAAAATAACACATATCCTACGAATCCCAGGTCAGTGAAAGATCGCTACTTAGCGATAGTGCATAAAATCGCTCATTTAATTCATTACACAGGGCAAAAGTAGGTCAACCAGTTGACCGTTAAAAGTAGGTTACGGAATTAACTGTGGCTCTTTTGCGGTGATTACAGCCATGAAATTCAAGTTAAGAGG
Source organism: Megathymus violae (assembly GCA_003671415.1). Taxonomy (NCBI): domain Eukaryota; kingdom Metazoa; phylum Arthropoda; class Insecta; order Lepidoptera; family Hesperiidae; genus Megathymus; species Megathymus violae. The sequence continues at coordinate 1,791,838 of PDGT01000045.1, forward strand.
GTAAGAGGTAATTGGTTCCCAAAAAAAAACATTAATATTGATGTTTAGTATTACTTTACTTTATAATAATTATACTATAATATATTTATAGTAATTATAATATTGCTTCGAAAATAAATCCTTTATTATTTATTCGTAGTCTTTGTGATGGGCTTACTTACGCCTAGAGTTAACGATATCACAATTAAATCATTCATGAATCCTGTTGTAATTTCGTTAATTATTCTACTCTATTGCGAGTTTGAGCATCTATTTTGACATAGTAATTGTATCGTGCCTTTTATATCATACATATATATTTTACATTTCAGCTTTGAGTAAATGAAAAAACAAAATGACCCTAATAAAATATGTAAATTAGCAGTACTAATTACGTAATGCAGTTACTGAAAAGGTTATTATGATTTTTTATTTACTTTTAATTAACTTAACCTTTATTAATACTTTAATAACAGTATTGTCATACAATTTTTGAAAGTCTTCAACAGAGTAAAAGTAATAAGTTTGTAATTAGTTAATTGCTGTTCGCATTTCGAGTTATTTTGAAAAGTTTACAAGGTACATAAAAAGTTGGAATGACGAACATTAAGTTTAGTTAAAATGTGAACAAGGAATTGAGCATTTATGTACAGTAAATATCTGTTAAGCGACTGAGTTTTGGAGGATGTAAACGTTTTTGGCTGTTAAATTTATTAGGAGCAAGTATATATTAACTTGTAAGTTACTTTGCGGTAAATTTGCTTTTGTGTAGAAATCTCTTAGGGTAGGGTGGTCGCTTCACGCTTTATTGCTGTTACATACTTAATAATAACCCCTTACTTAATTATGCGGATCGCGCCGCAACCCATACCACCAGAGAAAGGGTTGGCCCAACCTGCAGGCGTGTAGCACAGGGCCCTTGTAACACGATTAATTTATTTGCAACAGTCCTAGTCTCGGCTTTCAAGTTTTGTCAGAATACATGGCTTAAGGGTGTTTAGATAATCTTCGATACTTATCCAGGGTACCTACTTGTTACTACTTAGCAAAAAGGGAATACAAATCGGATTTCGTGCAGATTTAATTATTTAAAAAACCTTTAATTTCATTTTGTTTGTTTCCATTGCTACCAACTGATTACACATAACAGTGAAATTAAAAGAATATATCGACATTACTGACAACATAAACCCAAAAACCAATAAACAATAATATACATATAATCAACGTTTCCCCATTTCGGGAACTAATCTCAAAAATCTCCGCTTAATAAGTCACTATCAAATTGAATAAGTGTTAACAGGGTCCTGGTTCTTGATGTTTTTTATGTATTTTATACAGTCACTCATAACTTTTTGGTGGTTTTCGGTTTTGTCAATGAATTACAATTGTTGCAAAACTAGCAAACTGCCCTCGTTTCGGTTCAGAATAAATACGCCTTACGCTTAGAAATAGCACCTGTTTAGGATTGGGATTTTCTCGTTCTATTAATTAGAAATATAATAATTTATACCTTTTTTATTTATGGACGGATTGCAATGAAACGAAATTTAAATATTAAGTAATGCTTCCTGCAATAAATTAGCAAAAAATGGTTAATCCGTTTCTGAGATTAGTGCGAACAAACACACAGACAGACAACAATTTTAACAACTATTTTTTTAAGATCTATCGCGTTAATAAAGAGCTCTAAAAGTAGTTTTTCTCATATATCATTCATGTTCAGAAAGCGATCAATTAGAATTTTATTATATGTATAGATTTATTTCTTCAATCAACTATTGATCGTCCGAATCTGCCTACGGACGCTACAAATATAGGTTCAATAAAATTCATACATTCGGTTGCTTTAATACAGTACGCAGCCACAGATCACACGTTTGACCGCAGGTGGCCTTGTGGTTCAACCTAAATCCGCCGCATGTCAATTTTAAACCACTTTCACAATTTAGATTCGCGACTGAATAATTTATATTGTCCAGAATTTCTCACAGCAAAATACACTAAACCTGTTACATATAATTTTTTTACTGATCGTTCTGAATCAGTAAATAAGTAGTACCCACTCACAATTTTAAAGGTGTTTTAAAAGTTGAAAACACACAACGTAGACATCTTTATTTCAAGTTTGACTAACAATCGAGAGAAGGAAATGTATTAAAATACGGTCCTCGTTACGTAATGCAAAGGAAATGGAATATCGTTATTTGGATAGGAATCTTGCAAATTTTATTGAACTTAAAACTGGGTGTGATTTTTTCACGAGTTTGCTCCTCGTCCCCTTCTATGTTGGGCAATTATCGTAGATTTGTTTAACTCCACAGACGATTGCAAGACTACGCTCTCTGGTACCTGGTATTTTATTATACGAATTTTGCTTTTTTTGGTTCTAATTTTCTTCTACAGAGATTGAGTTTGTATTTTCATATCTTTAAGTATACGATTATTTGTCTTACGTCTGTGTTACTGATGTTCTGTATTAAGTAAATTTCTTTGTTTCTCGAAACGATCAGGATACAAAACATGGCGCTGTATTTATTAACAAATTCGACTTTTATAAACTTATGTATCTAATAGAATCCACATATATTACTGGATAATATTTATCGGGTCAGCTGGCTTATTATACAACAAATCTTTTAGGTATTACTCTACAAGTATTTAATTTTCAAATGGTTTCCTACGTAAACTTTACGAAAAGCATCATTTCCATTTTTGTGATTAATAGAGAGGCATTTGTCTTGATGAATTTTGAATTGGCAAAAATAATTATTAAAATAATATTGTCTAAACAATTTGAAGTTATTGGAATGCCATATGTTCTGAATTAATATTACACATTGATCACCTTTCACACATTTCACACATGATCGCCTTTAAAAATTAAATTACAACCTTTCCACCTACAACAGAAATTCGAAATTTATGAAAATTTGTTCGCAGAAAAAGTAACACCTTTTAAACAATCACTCCTCAATTACAAAAATTAAATTAATTATGTTAATGTGTGATTTTAAATGTAGTATGTCGTAATATGGTTTCCAAAACACAACAACGACCTAGACTTTGGGTAAATAAACTAATGTATTATTGTCGCCATTAGTCACCCTGTCAACAGTTTCTAAGTACCACTACAATTTAGGTGACCGCGATCCATGCAACTACGTTGCAATACTAGCGTACCTAACAAAATATTACCAGAATGTGATAGAGTAGAAGGCGTAAAAAGAGCTTTCTTCCAGGGCTGGAGATATATTAGTGACTTATCTGACTGCATAATATGTCTGTATTTGACGGTGACTGTTTAACATCAGAGGACCCGTGTGTTTTTTTAGTTCTTAAACCATAAACAAAATACAATTTTTCTGAAATTTGAATTGTCGAAACGCTGCCCATATGTGTTTTACTGTTATCTATTATTTCATATAATTGTTAATAAAAAATATTGAAATCCAGACTGAAATATAATTAAATATCTTTTCTACTGTAGATGTGATAGTTCCGTACAGGCAGAGATCACTATTCACAAATGTCACCATACTTTTGCAAGTAGCAGTCATTGTACTGCTGTAAGTACTTCATACAGTTAATGATATCAATTACTTTGAACATATGTAAATCCGATGTAAATTTAAATAAAATCAAAAATTATACAATAGTACAATACCTATATATCATTTTAAAATACACTCGCATTTATAACGAAGCAATAAATCCCGAAGTTTACTTTTATATCCAATGAACTTTCTGCCCGTTTGCGTATTACATAACAATAAATATAACAAAGTTACGTACCTTGAAATCTCCGCACAGACAGGACAGATGCGTCCCATCCCCCGCCACGAGGGTGATATGGTCATGGTAGTGGATCGGTGTCCCGGCACGGCATTCGCATCCGGCGTCCCCGCATGCCGTACGACAACCGGCCACGCCGCCAGCTGATGTCCCTGTGGGCTCCGCACTCCACATACGCTCGAGACGTTGAATCTATTTTGATTTAAATCATCAAATCATTTATTCTAATTGTACTTATGACCTATGACCGCTTATTTTGTCGTTCATAGAAGTATATCTGTAAATTATATTTGTGGTACTAATACCCAAAATAATTGTTGTTCATTTTTATCTGATTTTAATAAATTTAATTACTGTTTTTAGTTATATGAATTGAACGGTAAATACTTAAAACTATGCTTAATCCCTCTTAAGATACAACTTCAATCTTTCAGGAGGAAAAGCCATAGATTATAGAATAGACATAAAATAGCCCATAATGTAAGTTACAAATAAGTGAAGTCTGATCTATTTCTATTCAGTTGTGACAGACGGCCAAACAGACAAAAATTCCAAAAAAATATGTGTTCGCCTTTAAGACGATAACAAATTCTGCTGATATATAAATTTTCTAAAAGTATTTAATGTACAGATACAGGCTACAAGTTTTATTGTTAGTAAATACACTTCTAAAATTTAAAAATTAAACTTTCAAAAATATATTATAGTAAGTAAATTTTTACATTATAGTTAACTATAAATCTCATGCTCACAAAGCGCGGATAACAAGGATTGTTTGTTTGCATATGGTTTAAAAACCAGAACGGTTTTGCTGAAAGCGAAAGGTTTGGTCGCGTTAACACCTATGAGCGGTTTGAATATTTATATAATACCCTCTCGTGTGTGTAAAAGATGCGCACAATATCTTCTTTACTGGTTATATTTTTCGCTAATTATCACATTATTGATAGAAATTATACCAAATTTTACATAAAATATTTTATAGGCATTGTATTTCTATTAGCTTTTATCCATTGTTGATTACCATTGCTGTACAACTGGATAACTCATAATCAAATAAATGTTAAAAGTAATATAATAACAAATCTAATAATAATTATATAATAACAAATCTGGTATTAAACTCCGAGTTGCTGCTATTATTGTACTTCTTTTTAAAGATCTCGCCGTTATTTCATTCTTACGGGGCCTATGGGGTCGCCACAACATGTCCTTTTCTTCTTTTCACCTTTACAATTCGTCTACTGAGTATTTGCTATATCATCTATCAATACACACGCAATAGTACTTTTTTTCGACCTTTCCCACCATTTACAGCGTTAATACAGAGTTGTGAAATATTACATTACGCCTACTAACCTCGATGGTTATGCTTTGGTTGGCGGCCGGTATAAATCGATGCGTACACAGCAAACGTTCCTCGATATTCCAGAAAATGTGGTGATGAGATGGCGCTGAAACACCTCCGTATAAAGGCGAGGCTAGGCCATAATGCGTAGACGCACACGTCGCGTCTGGAGAAGCTGTGCCTTCATGTTGTTCTGTGTGAAAGGTTATGCATTTTAGAAAATTTTCTTTGAAAATCTAACCAACTTACCTGTAAGTGACGTATGATTGTTTTTAAATCGTGTGATTTGCCAGCGAGACGTTAGAGGTTCATTCTGTTAACTTGGCAAGTGAGATGAAACGGTATACAAGACAGATATCATTCTCACTTATACCTACAAAAACCGTGGTATTTGACAGACCATTGACTACTGATATGGTTACTGTACTAAACGTCATCTTTCATAGGAAACCTTATCCAAACCTTAGCTAACGCTATATAACGCTAATTGACTCAAACCCAAAACATTGTTGTTTGATAGACGTATGACGATGCAGTTATGTTACTCATATTATATGTATGTTTATGTCCGTGACTGACACTGCTAACATACACATAGTAATATTGATTTAGTTTGAGTTAAGCCAATATTAGTTCGAGTGTCTTTGCGAAGTCAAATAACACTGCATAAATTTATACATTACTGAAAGGTTTAAAATAGTTTGAGAATTTTAATTAGTCTTTTTTAAATCTAATTAAAACATATTTACCAACTATTGGGACTAAATTAAATGGTACAGTTTGCAGGGGCCCAGCTACCATTATTACCTCATCAAGAAAGAATTGACGTGCACACAAGAATATATGGACCCACTTACATATCAAAATCTTACACTCACCGTCGTGAAAAGCAAAGCCTCCGTCGACGAACTCTTCTTCGTCGATGCTTTGGGATGCTGCTCGTCTCACTAGTAAAGTCAAATTAGCACCCTTGGAAGTTACAGCTTGTCGTACAAGGAACCTCCCTGAAGGATCCCTGGCTTCCCTTACGGAGGGTCCACATACTCTGAGAAGGGCACGGTCACCTCGCTCTGTTCTTTCGCCCCTCTCAGCTTTTCCACCGAATTCGTGTAGACCTTCTAAGACCTCAATATGAGATCGACAACTCGGTAGCCTGTTGTAAGAACGGAGATCAATACTTTAGATGTTTTAACTTCTTCCAAGAGAACAATTTTTAGTGATGTGGGAATATTTATTAACAAATTGCAATTAAGGAAACCATCGTGATCAACGTTACACACTTGAAAGGTTTTTATAATATTCTTAAAGATGTGTGACGGCTGCTCGTCCGCATTGCGCCAGCGTTATGAATTTAGCTTTTTTTATTTAGCGAAGACATAAGCTCAAATGTTTTAAAGTTATAGGTTTAGACTAGTAATAATTTTAATAATTAATAAATAGCAGAATTTTTTTTATACTGTTTGGAAAAGTATCAAATTTTTTTGCGTAATCTTAAAGAAACCTAAAAATAGACTCAGTAAACAACATTTTTATTATTTATAGAAAAATAACATTTTAAAAGACATTTTAAAGTTATTTTATTTATTTCAAACCGAATGATACCTACATCTCGACGTTTTATCCTTGTCAATATTTACTTAATTATTATCATATAATAAATCATATTTTCTTACCTTAAATTATAATTAAATAGGGAAACTTTTACGACGTCAGTGGGCATGCCCAGCAAGTGTATAGTACATTGTGTCCGCCACGTGGAGGCTCTTGTATCGAAGTGTCCGGAGCGTGCGCCGCCCGGACCGTACCCGCGGACAGTAGCCCCACACCCTATCCGTGCGCCAGTACCAGATATCTCGTTCGATACTAAGTTGCTCTCCATTGCTGCGGTTCTATCCACTAATTAGAAAAAAAAACGTTAAACATCCAATCATCGTCATCTGCCTTACCTTATCACATTATCTGGAGTCGGCGCAATATGTCTTTTCCTTCCATTCATCGCGCTTTCCTGTTATACTTATGTCCACTCCTACCAACATTAATGATCCGATCCATAACATAAAGTAATAAATTAAAATAAAATCATAAAATTCTATTACATTTAATCTAGTTACCATTGTCCATGGGCGGCTTTGAACATTATCCGTCAGGTGGCTTGTCAGTTCGTTTATCGTCTATTCATATTAAAAATATATATTCATATACACGCATAAAAGCACACATATTTATGTATATATACATACAAAACAAACCAATATAAAACTTGAAATTCGAAAAGCTATAATTATTACAAACATTTCAGAGACGTACATAAGTGATATTATTCAGTTTAGTAAACATTCACTAGTGTTCTAATTGGAACTGAAGGTAGGTCTTAAAATCAAACGCAAATACACTGCCTACACTGCCGTGCGTATTAGTATGCATAAGTTCAGATAACAGAGGTCCATTTAATGAATAAATCATAGTATGTTAGTAGAGAACTCAGACTTGGTTTTTAAAATAATTGCTTAAATACCAAAAGTTCTCATTAGTTCTTCGAACGATATAAATTATGTTTATACTTTTATATTTATACGTTAAGTTTAATACGTTTGTTAGTGATTGTTTAATCTTCAAACGACTTCAATGATCCAGGTCACATCGAAACAATATATATTTGATTTGCCTAGACGATACTTCAACTATGATATGATCTGTTATTTGGCGCTGTTGCTATGTCAACATATCCCCTATTTATACATCTAAATGGAGAGTTCCTTAACAAGTCGGCTTCCGCTGCTTATTGTCTGGCTAAACACATCGGTAACGTTAGAATTTTTGTAGTGGTCCAGCGGTATCGACCTATTATCATATAACCTGTCTAGATGTGTGGATTATGAAAAATGTTGCAATATAATGCATAAGATAAGCAGCTACTACGAACGCTTTATGGTACATCAAATATAGAAATGTATGTACATAAAACCGACAAATATTTTGACAAAAAAAAACCGACCTCAATTAGCAGAAGGTGAATTTCCTTGGTTTCATCTCGTCTATTTATCGGGGTCGTATTTTTTGTTCAAATTTATATGGAACCAAACTGGTACAGTACATACTCAAACAAAATAAATCGAACAACCTCCTCCTTTTTTGTAATCGGATAAAAACTGCGTAAACAATAAAATAGGGAAAGTCTACACCTTTCTATGTAGTATACATTGCACACATCTTATACCCTTAATTAGGAAAAATTTGACCATCTGTATATAATATTAAATCAATAACAGACTATTGTAGCCTTTATTCGATTAATAAGACTGACTTCAATGCGAATTTTGGATTGTAAAATAATTTTATAATATATGAATATATCATAATAAATTAATATGACAAAAGACAATCAAACATTTCGTGAAACTGGACTGAGTATGAATATAAGACATCTTATTAATATTGAAATAACATTTTCGTTGCACACTGAAGAATCTTATAGTATGAGAATGTTACCAATACTTGTTTAGGCTTTGAACCGATTAGCGTTTTAAGCAAGCAGTATGTAAGTTAATATTTAAGGCAAACACACTTACCGTGATGGTTGAGATGTGTGAGGGCGGCCAGAGGTGGCGAGGCAGCCACGACGGTGGGTGGCGGACCACTGCTATCGATTCGCTCCAAAAACTCCAACTTGGCTATGAAGCCATTATAGTCGTAAGGCGGGACCAATGGCCCTGAACTGAACGACAAATACATTTTATTTTATTATAGCACTGTGGGGGCTATTTTTAGAGATCTAGTCGCATGAATTATTTTAATTACAATAAAAATATAGTTCAAATAAAATGTAAAAAATAAATAAAAGTTGGATTCTATATCAAAAGTGTCGATGACTGCGGTGTGACAATTACACTAATACCATTATAGTATATTCCGTATGTAAGTATATTATATTATAAATATTAGGATGATCTCAATTGAAATGCCGCTCCATAGTTATCAAAGTTTTGTATCGTCATAACATTTCCTTACAATTGACTGAAATGCCATACTATAAATTAGAAACTCATGACAAAGACATTCTTACGAACAAAAGTTATTATAAACTTTTTTATTACTTTAAAGATAATATTGCTTGAATATAAGTTTAATGCATAGAGAGCCATAAATAGCAGTCAGTGCTGTCTAAAATTGTGAATAGTAAAAAAAGCCTTGGGAGTTTCTTGCCGATTCTTCTTTCGGGTCCACTCACGCTAGGAATTTATTTAAGCGATGGCGTAGTTTAGAAGTGTAAAAAGCTATTTTGAATAGATTTCATTCCATTTCATTTGTACTCATTATTAAACTTTCTTTGTAATACTTAAACATTTCAGTCGCAATAGGAGTCATTTAAGTAACAGTAACAATTTAGTTCATTAAAATACACCATCTAATTATATCCTACAGGTTATTTCACGTACCTACACAAGTACCAATATTATTACATCTTCATGACTTTTAAATAATGTAGGTACTAAAATCATTACATTTAGCTTAAACTAAATTCAACACTGTAATTCTGATACACCCAATTTATAAAATCTTTAAAGTTTAAACGTTATTCATGAATTTCACTGAAATAAATCCCAAAAGATTATTAATTTAATTTTCAATTTCGTTTAAATAGTCTATTACACTAAGTGTCCTTAAGAAGTAAGTACTCGTAAATCTAATACTGTAATATAAGCAAAAAAAAGACCTCCAATATCCTAGAGGCCAAACTAAAGAGAACTTCTTCCGATCTATTGATTGACTTACTATTTAAATTACTAATTTACAACAGATTATTAATCATTTACATACTACATAAATCATATTACATTAATTCCTTTTTAATATACCCTTAATCGTAATCATCATAACAAAATCAGATCCGAAAACGGGACTAGAATATTATTGAAGGTATACTATACAGAAATATAAGAAAAGGAAAAAAGAAATTGCAATAAAATAATATACATACACATAATGAAAAGTTAAGACATTTTACATTATGAATCGATTTCTCGCTCGAGGAACTCCAGACTCGCAATGAACGCATTGTAGTACTAGGGCGGATTAATGGCCCGGAACTGTTAAAACAAAGTGCAAATTATTCGAAGCTTTTAAACTCCGATAGCACGTTTTTAAATTGCGGCTATATCGGTCGAAGTGAAATTTATTACTGCGAGTTCGATTCCATTTGCTCCACCTGCAGTTTCAAATGATATATCTGACGAGTTACAGCTAGTGCAAGAATGAAGATAAAAATTCTGCTATTAAAACAAACAAACAATGCTTCATGATTTAAAGTAATTTTGAATGTTTTTTTATTTATGTTTGAAAAATATACTTACATACATAACAAATAAAAGACTTATAGCATTCATAAATTTCAAATTTCGGTATCGCCCATAAAATACACATTATCTAAGTCCCTAGTATCCTTATGAATATTCTCCTCCCCTCTGCATCGGCACAAAAAAGGATTTAGAAATAAGTAAACGATTAGTTATAAAATTTACCCTGATTACGCTAAATCTAGTTAAAATATACTAGCCCAAGTAAGAAAAAATATTTATACATAAATTAAATAACAAAAGATTACGTGGAGAACCACATAAGTTTACAAGAAATAATACTTTACTTGAACTCCAACAATAAGTTTGGTCCAGGATGCTCCAAGATGGTGTTTCTCTCGGAGCATAGCGACGCCAGCAGCGGTGCGGAAGGCGAACTGCCAGCTCTAAGCGTTAAATAGTCCGTAGCACAATGACTGCGAAAGACGATATAATTACTACTCACAGAAGATAGTCCCCACATTGGGATGTGAGCGTACTATGCCAAATTATCTGAATAGGTCGTTTGTTCGCGTGTGTTATATGTCTTCCGCTCAGAAACCGCCATATTCATAGTTGTTATGCTTATAGCGTAATAACCGAATAGACGGAATAGCTACTGCGTTGGTAATAATATCTGTTCTATGTAGATGATTTTCTCCGTAATGGGCAGGATTTCTGCCAAATCAGTGATATTGATGTGAATTTTATGAGAGTTTTACTTAATCTACGCGATCCATAGTAAAGTATTTTAATACATACATTTTATTATACTGTGTCAATATGTGCAAGTCTAAATTGAGCAGTAACTACGAGAGATTTGGTCATAAAGTTACAAGTAAAAATAAATGGCATTAAATAAATGTGTCTATAGTAAAATAAAACCTTTGTTACAATATAAAGTTTAAAGTAAAAAGTTGATATGAATAATAAATAAGATGAACCAAATAATGGTAAGTGATTACCAACATTCATCCGTGATATATCACAGGCATCTTTGATGCGTTCCGGTCAAAAAGAAATCGAAGAATTTGTTATTTATCTGCCGCTCTGATACAACAACAGAGAACATAGTAGGGAGCCAAACAAAGAACCCTATCACCATGCGCGAATATCTTCGTAATTAAATCGGGTGGTACAGACTTCGCTCATCTTTAACCAACACAAGAAGGTTTTAAATTAGTATTAATTTACTTTGCAACAATCCGCAACCACAATGTATGATGGAATATACTTCTATTCATGCATAGAACCTCCCTCCCTCCCACAAAAGAAAACATGCATTTATGATAAATAAAAGTATATACTATCATATATTGTGCTTATGGATTGTTGCAAATTAAATTAATACTAATTCAATAACAATGAGTTTCCGCAAAGCAACGTCTGATATAATCAATTATAACACAACAAGAAACACGAAACCTTTAACCAACGCGAAACCCTTAACACCTCACTGATTTAAATATCAGTAGACTACATGAACTACATGAAGTAAATTAATTAAACTTTCAATTAAATTTGCTCGATACTATGATTTTTGACTGGCTTGATGCTACTCTATTGCACGTAATTTTCTCGTGACATCGTTTGTGGTAGCGAGATGCAGGGTGAAGAAGAAGGCGTGAAAGCAAAGAACCCCTCAGAAACGCTATATAGGCAACGGTCTTCCCGAAATGTCTGACATAGTATAATAAAGATACATAATGTTTGATTATTCTATGACATTACCATTACATTTTAATTAATTAGGCATTGATACAAATAAAATTATTGTCTATCATCAATCATCAACTGAATTATTGTATATAAAATATTATAGAAATACTTCAAAGTTAATAGAAAATTTTATAATTTGCTATTTTAGCAAGAACTTACACTTCACATAAATTTTATGAACACAAAAGCAGTAAACAGTGAAACCGTTTGTAATTAATGTAACCAGCCCTAG
>PDGT01000045.1:1814723-1836964 GCA_003671415.1 Megathymus violae
ACTTATTTTAATGGGCTTTAGAGGGATTTGGGTCCGCGAAGACTTACTGCGATCGTGGTAGAACATATTTATTGTTTGTTTTTCATTTCCACTGTCCCGAGTCAGTCCAGTACTTATTGTATTTATCACAAAGATAAACAGTTGATTTGGTTATCAACTCAAGAAAAATACTCAGAGAATACCTGAAATATCTGAAAGTTATTCGTAATATTATCAAAAGAAGTGTGTTTGTTTAAAAATCTATTCTTGACTGGCGTGGTGTGTATGCCCTTGACCAATGCAAGCATTTCAGATGATATGTTGCTTTAATCAACAGTATCAACAACCTTTACATAAACTTTTGGTGAAAAGGGGTGTAAGTCAAGAAATGTTTTTAAATGACTTTTTCTTTCTCTATTACTACAAGTTTAATTCCATTCTGATTTTGTATTTCCGTCGGTCTTCTGCTCCTTTCGTGGAATTCCGAGTTCATGTGCAGCTTAAAAAAATTTCTTGGATACATCCATTGACGTTTCATATGAATATATACATAACAACGGAAATCAATACTTTTGTTTAGGGTATATATAAGATGAGATTAAAGGAGATCTTTGAGTTCAACTTGATGTCTGCCCGTAATGCGACCTGCGGAATGAAGAAAGTCACTAGAATATGTATTTAACAGCTTAATCGACTGTGCTCATGTATGGTGATGGCTTTTTAACGCTCCCATTTTAGTTTCTCTTATACATTTATGTTACTATAGTATAAATAAATATATTAATGAGAAGGTTGTCTGGAAATAATAGTATGGAACCCAGTTCTGCACAAGTTTAAACTTTTGTAATTACCATGTGTTGTTTTAAAAGATACGCTGAAGAGTTTCTTTCGCCGTTTCTTTTCAATTTTAAAGCACCTTTTCGAAACGGTAGTAGAAGCAAAAAATGACGTGCTTAAGTGTATTTACAGAATACCTATATGATTAAATGATTGTGAATTTAATTGGATAGCTATATATAGATTCAGTGGAATCTTAGTTTTCACTTAATTCCAGATGTCCAAATTAATTTAAATTTTGCACACATATTGTTTTAATCGATGTCAACATAATAATTTCAAAGCTACGACGTCTTCTGATTAAATAAATAAAAGAATAATAGACAAATGATTTAATCATCAGGTAACATTACACAAAAGAATATTGTTTAATTATAATTATTTAACTTTAAGCTTTTACAACAAATCGACGAAATTATTTATTAAACGTTTAGTTTATAGTCCTAGAGAAGCACTTAACAACAGGAATAAGTGCTTCCTTTTGAATCAACAACCTACCGATTATACTATTGCTGTTGCAGATAGGTAACTGTGGCGTGTTACCATCACTGCTCGCCTTTTACCTGTTGCTAAGAAAAAACGTCCTGGCTGGTAATTTTGGAAAAAAATGAAAAAAAAAATACAGGTATTATTATTTTTTACTGAGAAACCACGATAATATTTGTCTAGTATTACGATATTCTACTTTTGTAAATATCTTAAGACAAGGAACCACAAACTGTTCGCCTAAAAGATGTTTTGCAGTAGCGACGTTGTGGATAAAGTTGAACTATGAGGAACGCTACCTCACGACTGACGATCACTGAATTAATTACCGAGTTCACTGCAGCCTGTAGCGACATCTGTCCAGGTAAGTTTTTGAACCCAAATCACAATCAGCTTCGATACCTACTTATACATGATTATTTATTGACGATTGTCCATAGAAGATGTCCGCGCTATTAGATTGCCGAGTGTTGCTTTGTGAGAGTTTCTTCGCGATTTTTTCTCCTCAATATTAAAGCAGTTTTTCGAAACGATAGTCGAAGCAAAAATAGTGAGTACATAAGTGTATTTACTAAATGGCTAAATTATTAAATGATTTTTAATTTGAATATGAAATTTATCTTTATAGTCATAAATAAGGAAGTGGTTAATTTCATAAGTTTTTGTTTGAAGCATGAAATATATATGTATCCCTTTTTAAATTTGATGGGCTAACAATTTTTGTATTTTATTGATAGGGAGTTGCATGTAATGTAACTGACAAAAAAAAACAAGTTCGTGCCTTAGAGGGCACTTTATCGTTATGTTCGGGTGATATAAAAATTAGGGTAGCTATTACCTGGGATGGAGCTATTGGAAACAGAAGAGTTCGATGATTCCGAAGAATCACAGCATGTTGGATGGATCCCGAAAGGGATTTAAGCGGATTATCAAGAAAGTTCGGGTATACTTTGTAGATTCCCCGCGATAAAAAGAGGTTCGCTACTAAATATTCCACCACCTACCTCTTAAGCATCGGTAGCCAAGTGATTAGAACGTTCGTCACGTATGACCACCAATATGAACTGCAGCAGCGTGGAGGAATACGGTACAGGTCTCCTTAATTATAAAAGATCCACATGTTACAATGCCGCTGATGGGTCAAAGTTGTCCACGACCTGAACATTATTTCATTTTTTGGCGTGTAGCAGAGACGGATAAGCAATATGAAACCGGCCATTATTTCTGCCAAGATAATTATTCCGTGAATATTTTCGAAGACAATAGCGATCGTCTGCCTTGAAAGAGTTGCGATACAAATTGTGAATGCCTACTGAGAGTTTTAATTGTAGCATCCCGTCATTTCTTACTGTGTCTTCGTGGATTTTTGTAATAAATCTGAAACTTTAACCTGCGTCTAAGACTTGCTTTTATTTAAATAGGGTTAAGCGAAAAATAAATTTAGGCTGGCGCTTATAATTGAGAATGCTTTACCTAATAATTTACCCAATGAATTTTATGTGTATATATATGTATATAGGTGTTTGTGTGGTGTTAATGAGGAGGTGGTTCTAATAAAAATTCGTTGACTGTTTGATGAATTGTATTTCCAGTTCTTTGCAGTTTAATTTAAAAATAAATAAGGCGATTAGATTCGTTAGCGAGTACGAAGATTGAATTTTTATGTCAGTATGACGGACGGCGCGCATCCCCGTTCCACTTTCTCTTTTTTCGACTGTTGCCATTATGTCACGCGTATAGACAATAGGTATGTATTTAATTTCCTGTACGTATTTATATGTACTGATATGGTTTGTCTTCTTTTATGCACAAAAACATATTTTCATTTTCTTTCCTCTACATAATTGCATCCGTCCACTCTTTCTTCTTTCGCTTTGTCGTCTACCCAAAGGTGATGGAAGAGATCACTGTTTAGAGATAAATTGCCTTTTTATTTATGACCTGAGTTTTGTTTTTATTTCCTGTCATTCATATGGTGTACAATAAAGAGTATTCTATTCTATTTTATTCAAATTTCACAAGTGTATAGATACTGGGACATTCATAAAACGGGATCTACAAATGTAGTACCTTTATTATAACGTTCTGTAATTCTTAGAAAAAAAAAGTCATTACAGAATTACTGTCATGTGTATCTGTTTGTTTATCACAACTAATTTTCTCTGAATTTACTGACGAAAAAAGTTTTACTCGTAATTTGGTAATAAAGACTTTGGAGTCAGCTGACCCCAAAAACAGTAAAAAAATACTATTGCAATATGCATTATATGACATGTAGAATAAAATAAATTGTTTTGAGTGACACAATTATATTAATACGTGAAGGAAAAACTTTATACACATTTTCCTCCTCTGTTTCTCAATCGACTTTCCTTATATTTCTCTTGCTTTGTAGCTATTGAATATCGTTAGTGTTAAAAACAAAAAACATAATTTGTATACCCACCTTGTGTGTTACGTGAAGTAAACGATATTGCCGACGTCAACGTAGAAGGCACAAGACCATCTCGGCGCCGTACACCATACGGCAAGCAATGAAATTAAGTTTAGTGGATTCCCTTATTGTTGTGTGCATTTTGTTGACGAGTGTATTATCCAGAAAATAATTAAAATCCTATTCTATACAATTAACAACGTACACTACCAACCATATTTCGGTCCCGCAGCTAGGACAAATAAATACTCGACAACGAGTATCACGAGCCAATAAAAAAACAATCAAGAACATAACAAAATTGTAGTTGACTGTTATTTTTTATGGGCTTGTGATACCCGTTGTCGAGTATTTATTTGTTCGAGCTGGGCTTAAAATAATTTTAAATATTTTATATTGTAGCTGACTGTTATTTAATATTAATATAATGATATAATGTTGGAATTTAATAAAACAAATATTGTTATTTGTTATTGTTAAATGTTTTATTAAATTAATAAATAAAATAAATTGTAAATAATAAAAATATGGTTATTTACTAGTAATGTTTAAAGTATTATATTAGTCTAGATGAAATCCTTTTTTAGTGATAAGACCACCTGTTGTATGAAATATTGTTCAATCTGTTCTTTTATCATGTCCGTCCTATGGTGTACAATGAGGAGTAGTAATATTATTTTACATCATGCATAGCCTCACCTTGTCCCATTAAATCTGCCGACGGAAACCAGCCTGTACAGCTGTATTTCTACTCGTTGCCCTGCGTCTGGCTGCAGGAAATAAGAGCAGGCACCTGGCCCCTCAATTGATGGTGACTTGATCTGCCCAAACGTTTTGCCGGACTTGTTTTTGAGAACACGTGAATCGATCGTGATGTTGCACACTGGGAACAAATAAATTAGGAATTTTTTTACCAACTTTTATAGACAACCGTATTAGATTGAGCTGCTTAACCTCATATGTAAAATATTTTCCGTAGTATGTTTTAATATCATATACATGTGTTACGTACTGCTATCATTCTCCATATTGTGAGACTTACGTTTCGTTGCAGTATTATGTACGGCAAAATAAACGTTTCGTTCTTTATTTCTTTCTATAGTTGCTTCAATAAATGAAAGGACGGTTATTGTATCTTTATCTCAGGTAATATGTATGCATTATTACAGCTTGACGAGTATCCAAAATACAAACTAGGCATTGTCACATGGACAACTGAGCATTATCATATGACATAGGCTATTGTCAGGGCCTACAGCGTTTTGGTGCAGCATTGAAGAAAAGCCCTCTTCTACACGGTTTTTGAAGAAATCCAGGAACCTCAAAGCAAGCTTATTTCACAGTTTGTATGTGCGCGGCGAAAAAAGTCCTGATAATTGGACCGTGGATGTGGTGATAAAGTGGAATGCGAGTATCAAATTAAAAAGAGGCCTTATATACGGCTTATGTCAAAATTCAGTCCCTTATTATTTCTAAATTAGATTGTAATGAAAAGGAGAAACCAGCTCTTTGGTATGTCAAGTTTAGGAATAAAAATTTCGCCGTATTGGCTGACAATAAAACATAAATCACAGATAGGGTAAAACGTTTCGCCAAAATATACGCAATTATGACATAGAATTTCTATCTTTCTGAGTGTATTCATTGATGACAACGGCTTGTTGTGAATAAAATCTATAACATTATTACACTGAAAAGCTAGAGGTCATTGTAAATAATTGTTTATTGAAACCATTATTATTAATAATAATAATATGTTATATTAGCCTCTGCGGCTAAGACACGTAGTCTACTCATGGATGCTCCGTTTCGTTTGACTATAGAGGACATATTTGTTTTGTTCTTGAATGCTAAATAAGACATTATGACTGTAGTTTCTGGCCGGACAGTAATGGCTATATAACAGGTTCATCCTAACATACATATTAGCTGCAATACATACATACATATAAATACCAAAATAGTAAAAAATATATGTTTAGGATAAAATATATTTTATACTAAGTGCCTTTTTAACAGGTAATTACTATTAAATAAAAATAAATAATCCTTAAACTCATTTTACTAGTAACTGACTTGTAATAAAATGTCTATATATCCGATGATGAAAAAACAAAATCCTTACACGAAGACTTTGCGTGTCTTTCTGTTTGTTGTTTTCGGAAAAGCTGTAGCTGAAACATGTACAGGCATACCGAAACCAAAAAACGGATATTGTGATAACTTTATAATAAAAATTAAAAGCATATAGATCCAGAATATCGCTTACAAATTAAAGGGCTGTTATGGCGAACACAGGCATAAATTTTGTTACAACTTGAAATTAATTTAAAAAACGAAAAAATACGGTATTTGGTAAAATTATTTATAAGAAACGAAAATATTCTTGGACACATTTACAACATGTAACCATTCTCACGTGAGGAAAATTGGGATTTGATAGTTTCCTTGTTGTTTTAATTACTCAAACATACAGTTATTAAAGATAATATTACCTCGCATTACTACAAAATTACGGCTGCAAGCCATGATAGACATTTATTTCCGGGAATTTGAAACGAGTTTGAAATCCAACAACTCACTATAAAATCCCGCAACTAGGTCGCTGGCTAGTCTCGGCGACTCTGTGAAACTTTAAACGCTTGCGTGTCAAAGTTGCTGAGGAATAAATAAAAAGCTTGTCAACAGTTACCGAGCCCAGAAGCAATTTGAGTCAGGTTTACAATTAATAGTAGTTTCTAGCTACAGCTGTTGCTATGGCTTATTTTTAAATTACATTTATCATAATCATCGATGCATAATCTGTACAATCTAATTTATTATTGGCTCTGAACAAATATCGTTTTTAAAAAAAGACCAAAAAAATTAAAGTTACAAGTTCCTGCTAATGTTTGTTATAACTTTACTCATCACTCTTCTGTAAAAAAGATATCATGATAAAAGTTTGAGAAAGCTGTAAAAAAGTAATATTTTCAAATGATGTAAATAAGAAGTCACGAGATGGTTGATGTGGTATAACCCGGTACGCCTATGCCACTTACTATCAGGTGATTCGTCTGTTCATTTGTCAGCTATTGAAAATAAAAATATTAAAAAAAAATGTATTTTATTGTTGTATTAGCGGCTCGCTTCGACTTTGTTCGGGTCAAATAAAATATAGCCTATGCCCATCCGAAATAATGTACTATGTAAAAGTAGTTTTGAAACAGATGCCGTGGTGCCAGAGAATACTTTCCGCGTATAAACAAATTCACCAAAATTCCAGATTCTTTAAAATATTAATATAGGAGTATAGATTAATGAGGGCCGAAGTTAACGACTGAAACTGATTTAATATACGACTTAAATAAAACCTGTTTTACACTATTTAATTTCTCTAGTATATACTCTGATATAATCTCATATGAACTAAGAGTTGTTAAAATGACGGCGGCTTGAGTACTTGTCACGAAGTGGTAATAAAATTAAATTAAAGTTATGATATCAATCTCCTTAACCTATTTCCGATTTCAGAAAACATTCGACCATCATTTGTAATAATAACATTAATATATAATTGCGGTATAGAACTTTGCGGTGCTAACTAACCAATCTTATCTAATTCATCTAACCACTAGTATATGAAAAGAAACCTTAGTATCCCTTTTTGTCTTTTTTTGCTAATCGATATTTTTTATTATTCTTTTGTAGCTGTTGACGGATTTAACTAATATCAATAAAAAATACCAGGAATAATTTTCTTAAAACTAAAAATTCTCTATTTCGTAGGTCACTCAGTAAGTTTTGAGATAAGAAAAAGTGTTCGACATAATATTTGAATACTGTTTATTTATTTTATTTTTTTAAATACTCTTCTTTACGCTCTATACAAAGTTACATTCGTTGAAACCAACTTTGAATACATTATGGCCAGTTTTAATTCGAGAGGTCAGAAATCGCTACTTCGTAGACAGTCTCGGCTTCTCCTCGGTCCGAAAAAGTTTCCTTTAATAGACGTAATAGAAATACAGTTTTTAGATTTCTTTAATAGAAGTAGACCGGCCGTTGGTCTCTCTGCCGAATAACTTGAATAGTTTTGGGTAAGGCTAGTAACCTGTGCTACTATAATATACCATTCATATACAATTTACCAGTACTGCCGTAGATACCATTTTTTTCTGACGACCTATACTAATCCTACTGCCGTTTATTCTCCGAATATTATTCTTAGATCCGTGTTATCCAGTAATGATTTCTGAAACATGTCTTGATGCCTCGTTTTCAAATCGTAGACACATTTCATGGCACCAAACGATACCAACCTGTTTTTCGCTTTCGAAGAGAAAACGAGAGATCCAACGACAATTACAGTTCTTCACTCCAAGATGTCGATGCTATGAACTTTCCCCAAACAATGCATAGGACTTTCTCGTTGCCCGTGCAACTGATTAGTCTTTCTTCTCGCACCCACATTTCAGTAGTTCACACATTTTCTGCGGTTACTACTGTTCGCTGGGGCACCGTTTCTTTGGACATCTTTAAGGATGATTGATTTACCTTTCTTAAATTCAGCAAGCAACCATCAATTTTTGCATGAGAGCAAGTTAGTTGTAACCCGTTGTGAATTTAATCGCTTGAGAAAGAATAATAAATGACGGTCGGGTTTCGTTATAGACAAAAGTTAACTCACTATTAGCACAGTACTGTTCGAGGCCGCACTGGGCGCATCGTGTCGGCGCCACATCACCGCACGGGCACGCGCCGTCACGCACGCAGCACGCGCAGGCGTCAATGCTGCCGCCCGGACACGCGCAACCAGTAGACGATTGCGTCCAGAGGTCCACTTGACCTACGTGATAATTGATAGTATTCGTTAACATACCTCTAAAGTTATCGACAGGTTGTAAACAAGTATCAATTTTACGTTGCTGCAAAGTCTTTCATTTTATTTCAATGTTACGTCATCTGATGTAGTAAAGAGTCACTCACTGCTTCCGTCGAGGAATATAGGAGTCCAAGCTATTTGGGCGGATACAGCAACGCACGCGGCGGCTAGAAGTAGCGCCACGGGCCGGCGCATGGTGCGCGCGGGCAGTCACCGCGGCGCTCGCCACGCGCCCCACCCGCGCCGCCTTCTCATTTGACCCCACCCCACCAGTCACAGCCTCACGGCTACCCCACTGATAAATCACTATCAACAATCGAACATGCCTCAATTCCCATGATTGCTCACAAAAGTCTTTTTTATTGTTATTCCCAGTACGCAGCTAGTTTATTGCGAATTCATTACATAGCTCGGTGTTTGTTTCCCAGTTTGATTTCGTTTTGAATGCCGGCCAGCTCTTTGTCTGTAACAAAGCAAAATGTTAATTTTATCATAAAGTATTTAAAATAAAAAATCTATCATAGGCGATCACACAGCATTTCACCAACCAGCTAAATTTAACTTTTTGAATAGGTATATATTCGTACTAGCAAATGCCCACGCTTCGCTTCAGAAACCTTAGAAAAAACACCTGCATTATTTTAGAACCGAGTTTTTCTCGTTTCGTTAATTAGAAATACATGTATTCATTCATAACTTTTTTATTTATGGACGGATTGCAATGAAATAAACTTAAAGTATTGAGTGATGATAATGATTTTTCTCATATCTATATCTTTATGTTCAGAAAGCGATCAGTTAGAATTTTATCGCATGTATATATAGAAGATAACTTGAAAAATATTTCAAATTTTAATTACAGTAATATCTCGAAATTATATTGCTCGTATCTAAGCGCCATAGAATGTAGTGATGACTACGAATACACTCGTACTATACTAATATCGTAGAAAGAGAGTGCGAATTTTGTGAGTTTGTGTGTGTGTGTACGAACAGTATTCTCCGGAACCACCTTTTTAAAAATTTAAACTTAAAAACTTCTTTTACTAATTTAAAATGTATAATATAATTTATAATATGGATATAGACTATATGTACTTATATCATTATAATAGTTCGATGTAAATTAAGTCGGGGCGTGCCGCTAGTATGTTATAAATTATCTGTTTTCCGTTTTTGGGTTGTTAAAATAACTAAAAATTATACCCTGGCTATATCTTCACCATAGTTATATTAACTCTATGATCTTCACTCGCCATACTTGTTGGTGCATATATTGCGAAAGTAAATTATCAAAAATCCTTTTTAATATTTTAGCGTGGACTTCTTGTAAGGGGTATGTCGGGTCGGGGGTTGGAGGTGATACTATTTCAAAGTCCTATGAATAACTATAATTGATAAAACCTATTTTAAATTTTACTGAAAGATTACGATTATGAGATAATTAAATGATTATTTGCGGGTTGCAGTTGATTTTGATGGACTGTGATTAGATTTGACCGCATTCTTGTGACCAAAATGTAAGTCGCCAGAAACACGCGTGTCGCGCGCTGCCGAGTTAGGTGTTCGGCGTATCACCGAACACATCTTGTATTTTATTTGTTCATTGATATTGTATTCATAAATGCCTTTTAGACTGGAACTCCATATCACACGTATAAAAATACTCCTGGGTGGAGTATGGCCGGGAAAAAAAAAGGTATGAGTGTTGCACGAATTTACTTTGTAATTATAGTTAATTTTATTACCATTAATTTTATTATACATAATATTTTAATTAAGTATATAGAAACGTAAGGGGTTTCATTACTAACAGATGACCCGTGACATCGTATGATTTTGATTAATTTATTTTCTGTATTTAGCATTGGTTAGGTTGTTTGGGTATAGAATATCACTTTTTGTAACACATGAGAAAATATTCGAGCGTTTGTATTGGGTGTTTCATCATCACTCGGTTCATCTCAAAAGTTAAATTTAAATCAGATGAGAAAATTATTGAACGAATATAGTTTATTTTGTAGTACAGGGACTAACTAGATATTAAAACCAAAACGCCGACGAAAACCCGGATGCGAGAAAAAACAACGATTAAAACCAAGTTTTTGAAAGCCAGGGTCTCCTGCTCGACTTATTCTACCAGCATCTAAAGATTTCTAAATTATCAGCCCATTCGAAAACAATAATTACTCTCTTAGTGAGATATGGAATCTGACTAGGCTCCCCTCAAGTGAAGGAAATATGTGCGAGGAAACAAACACTGCGTTTTATTTATCAATTTACTTGTGATTTGAGCAAGCAGTTTGGAATAATTGGTCACCGCCGTAAATAGACTTATCTAAAATTACAGGCACCTTCTACACATTGCCAGCCGTGAAATCAGGGTACCCGCATTTATCAAGCATTCCAAAACTGCAACCGAACAAAGAATGATCCTTAAATGGTAGCTAAGAAGGTTAAGTACCTTACCAACATGCAAATTCGGTAGACCAGAGGTTACGAATAGGTCATGCCTAGTTTAGCAGTGTACCACGACAAAAATTTACTAGGACATTGATTGAGAAATACTCAATATACATACAAATACAAATCATCATTATCTCATACTCCAAATTATTCAAAAATGAATTTGGTTTGTTTAGTTACATAGCAATTTGTTTTGTCACAAAGGTTAATTATCGTGGCACAATGATAACCTTAATATGTCATTAAATCTAAGACAAACACGAATAAGAATAAACTTTTATCCATAATTTATTACTGAACATAGCCGCCACGTTGTTTAGGGAGTGCAGCATAGGACGAAAAATTATTAATAAATAAATGTATCAACAATCAGCAGCAATAATAACAGCAGCGAGGAGGCTGGACGGTGCGGGCATACACTCGATCCCCCGCCACCGGGCACGACTCGCACACGTGACAGCAATTCTCACACTGATAATTCTTTTTCTCGAAATGGTAGCAACAATTACCCTGAGGATATACAAAAAATTAAGATACTTTATCGTACGTCCGCTACGTTCCCGTTCAATCATCAGTTTGACACGTCATCGTTAACAACTTGACGTACATATGTAACGTGATGTATACGAATTGGAAAAGCATCTGTACGTTTCGTTTGCGACGTCGGCCTATAATAATGTTTGAACGTGACGGGGGACGTGACGTGACTAAGTTCTGATGTCAATGAAGATTACGGTTTTATATTTTGTATGCAATACTTATGTAATATTTTCCGTCCAGGAAAAGCTTATGTACTCAAAAGCGTGTGAAGTTTGAAATTTTAAATCGATCCCAGCAGTGAAACAGTTATGAGTTGTTTTAATGTTAAAATTAATCTAGTCGTCTTTGACATAATTTTCTTTACCACTGAATCGTTTTGATATAAACAACGGCATTTGAATCTGGGAGGCATCTTCAGGCAGGCAGTGCCACTACTAACTGGTATCGACTAATTTGCGATTGAACATCATTCTACCTTGGAGGACAACCCTGTAATGGCTTTAGCCATACAAAGAAAAATAATGTCTTAAAAGATCACTAAGTATGAACTTGAACTGTCATATATCTAACAGTCAAATCGTATGAATTTTACTAATGCGCCCGGAATATTGATAGTCAATTAATTTAATCAAAAAGCGACACGCTACTCCGTACCGAGTCAGAATAGAAATCGTATAATTTATAGCGCATTATTTATAAACATTTTCAATTTATTGAAATATCGGGAGTTTTATATTGTTATAGTATTTATAAACTGATTTTTGTGTAGGACTTGAGCTTCATGTAATTAAGAAATGTATCGCACCAATTCAGATTAAAAAGACGTCTTAAAACGAGTTTAAAATTGGCTTTCAAGGCTTAAAAAAGTTTTTGAAATTTTACACTAATCACTTACGATTTACAATCTGTTTGCACTATTAGCGTTATTTATGAATAGTACAATTTACAAAAATAAGTAAAGTCCACGCTAATTACTTTTACAGTTGACTATCGATAAACTAAGTATTTGCATAAACAACTAACTTCACAGACTAAAGACTCGTCTAACTTTTCAGGTAAAAAAATTGAGACGAAATTCCTATTTTGCGTTCCCAAGTTTTCGAGTAACTGCGCTTTCTGTTAATTACTGAAGAGGCTAAAAACTTTTTAATTCCGTTACCCCATCCGTAAGAGAATATCTGAATTGGAAAAATGTTTCAAATTTTTGCACACTTTTATCTGTCCGTATATTAAATTTTCTTATGAAAATTTGTCGGCTAAAAATCGAAAAATAAACACAAATTTAATTGACGCTAAAGAGTGATAAAGAAGCGAAGTCTGGATTTAACTTGCAGTTCGTTTTCAAAACCGTATTTTAAACCAGTGCCACGTCAGAAGAATAAAAATACTGATGCAGCAACGAATCAATGTCAAAAACATACTAAAGAACAAACTCACAGTAATGACTAAAATTGCGTAATTTGTTACAAAATGGGAAAACGGAGCGATTCAATTAAGATTCTAATTCCGATGGCTAAATGGATCTAAAAACGCTACGTCACGAGAAATTACATTTATCTTATTTATTTCAGGGTACTTCATCATTGGAGTATAAATTCTTGAACCTCTAAATGGATAGCGGTGTGTTAACTTAAATAGGGTTTCTTAATTTAAAATTTTAATACAGTCAAAAAACAATAAAATATTGCGCATAATTTTCAAAGTTTTCGCGGAATGTATCATTATCACAAACCTTAACTATCCCATTATTAGTCTTATGTCATATGATATAAAACTTGATCGTCGAAATGGCGGGACTAATAACATATTTCCGGTTTAAATTAAGTACCTACTAATGTGTCTTTCGTAAGCATGCGAAAGAAATGCGAGTGATTTTCAGTTAGCGGTTTAACGTTTATCGCTATCAAATCATCACAAAAATCACTTAAATCCAAATTTCTGTTTCTACATTCTTCCAATGATTGGCAGCTTCGCTCTAAAGACTCACTCCTCCTCACTATTCCAGTGCATCGATCCGGATTCGTGTCCAGCTCTTTCGCAGTTCAGATACTCTCCCCGATAATCTAAGAAGGCCCGGTGCGAAGTACGCATTTAAGAAGAAGCTTCTGGCGCACCTAATGGGTCGTCGTTCACATGTTGGATCATATTAGCATCACTGACGTTATTCCTAGTAATATATGTATTTATATAAACAATAACGTATATTTACGTAGGTATGTATGTATTTGTGTATACATGTATTTGTTAGTAAGTAGGTATATGTATATGTATATATTTTTATTATGCCGTTTAACCCTGTTTAAACCGCCATTCGTGTTGTTCAGCTTAGCCTAATGGTTAGCTGGTAGAAAATGCTTAAGCATTAAGCTCGCCATTTGTACCGTAATACCTTATTATTTTGGTCAGTAAAGTTTAAATAAATAAATAAATTATAATGGAGTAACCTAGAGATATGTAAACAAAACGACTCAAATTGATTTTAAAATAGGTTATAAATATTTGAGTAGGATTAATACAGTTGAAAAATCACCTGGGTAGTATTAGTACACTTTGTTCACTTAAGCAAAGTATTATTTAAGAGCTTTCGATGATATTAGTATTTTTAGTCAGAATTACTTAGTTATTTGAACTCGGGTTTGAGTCATTCAAATGATAGAATAACTTTAGTTGTCATGCTTATTACTCTTAATTAAAATAAAAATAGAAAAATCTGGGCGTAATTCACCTAGGTAATTTGCTCAAATGAGTTAAGTAGCTCAAACACTGAAATAACAGACTGACAAATTTAGTGTTAACGATAATTCTATTACAATTTGTGAACGAGCGTTAACATTGTAACCCTTGTAGTATTTTAAGAAGAATCTTGAAAAGAATATACGCGTATATAGAAGAATCATTTAAAACTGAAAATTCAATTCTAAAGTTAAGGTTTGTTTTTCACTTTAGCGCGAGGACCGGTGTAATAAAATTGAATTCCTTCTGAGCGTCAGTGACGGCGTTTATTCAGCTTTTTGCTTTGGCTCTGAAAGGTTATTGCGTGAGAATCAATTCACGCGGCGGTTTTCCATACCTCCCGGTGAATATTAATTTTTCATAACTTATCTCAAATTATGATTTAAGTTAAGTGATCGATACCAAACAGCGACGCGTTCACCTTTGCATGAAAAACGATAAAAAAATGCAACAATCAAGGACTTGTATGAATCAAAATTGTTTCGGTTAGTCTAAAGTTAGTTTATCTCTGTTCCAAAGTCAACTAACTTGGTTGCTGTATATGCCATCATAATTGTTATATCTAATAATAATTAAATAAATGAACTATGTAGAAATAGTATGTATAACAGTCTAATATCAATGTACTATGTAATATTTGTACATAGTCGTTGGCCGTCCATTAGTGACCTTTGAATTTCAGGTCGACTTCACAGAATTGAAATTGTATTCACACAACCTATTTGTTCTTTCGAGAAGACGATTTATAGCTGTGTTGTCAAATTAATAACCAAACCTCTATCTATAAATCTAAATGATTTATAACCAAATTTTAGACAATACCTGAAAATTAATAGAATTTTTTAAGAACCTACGCAGGAACGCACCTACAGGCGATAGTGTAACGACTAGAGAGATGAATAGTCAAAATTGTTTCTGTGTGATTGCTGTGATATGATGGACTGCATTGAGGTGGAATGAAGAATCAATTTGTATTTATACACTAACTGCCAGGTACCCGTTCATCTTCAGATAGGTAGCGGTGCACCTCGCGCTCCGGGTCAGCTGCGTACGATGACACCACGAATGGTTTCCGTCGAGGCCGCGCACCCACGGCCACTTCGCAGGCACGCCTCATCAGCAACGTTGGCTGGTTGACCTGTAACAAGGAGCAAAAGTTTTCTTGTAGAATGGTGTGAAGCCACATTTTGTTTTAATGCTTTTGTTCTTTTTTTACTTTACAAAGTCAACTTAAAATGTATTATTACAATTCGAAGATCCTTCAACATGCCGTATAATCTATTAAATTGCATAATTTATGAGTACTTATCAATTGCAGATCGAGCAAGATTTTTTAAATACACATTGACATATAATTTTCAGACTTATGTCATTATACATTCCTTTCTATATGGTAATTTTGTAACTAACAGATTAGTCCTAAGTACGTACGCTTCGAACTTTCAGTTGAAGGCATTAAGTCGTATTAACTGTGTAACGACTGTAATCCACCACGCTTTGAGAATATTACACAAATCTCTTGAGGGCATACCTGTATCTTCAAGACACTTTCACCGTAGCGGGAGAAGATTTCAAATCAGTACGCTTTGAGTTTAGATTCCTAGTACAGGAGTCCTGAGTATGAAACAAGTAGGCAATCTTCGTTTTTCCAGCTATATATAACGTTTTTATTTTCTTTATTTTATTATAACTGCATAGTGATACTAATCGTGAAACAGTGATTTAAGGAAAGTGAAAGATGAAGGAAACGGACGTGACTCCTTGTGTGTGAGGATATTTTTGTATTAGTAATTGCCTTACTCGTTAGTTAAAAATAGTATTATCAGATATAATGCACGATACTATATTTATAGTTGCTTTTTAAATCAATGAATATTTTAAAAAAAATCTTTGATCTTTTAAATACCCTGCAAATAATAGCGCTTGCTTAAATTCCCTATTAAATTACAAAAATAACAATAATAAAAATTGTACAAAATTTTACTTTTAACTAATGATATTTTAAACTAAGTATAAAATAATATTAACGAATCCTAATTATTTCAAACTTGCAGTTATTCCTACCCATGATTATAGCATTCACTGAATCAAGACAATTTTTTTCATTTTTCCGGTTTAGTTAGTCTTCGTGCAATACATCCGCAAGCGTTACTTCAATGGGTTTCTTTTTCAATAGTCTACAATCTAGTGCGGATTTTGCGTTGTACTGTGGCACTTTTATTGGATCGCACACTTTAGCCAAATTGCTGCATACGTCACATTCGAGGGACACGTCACGGGGACACCTCTGGAGATAATTGGTTGTGCCCAACGGCCTTGAATGTTCTTGATCTTGCATGCCATTCCGCTTGAACGCCGAAATGGGCAATTGGCGCACCTGCAATCGATATTTCCTATTTAGTATTACTTTGTTATTTACACATTTCAATATTTTTCAATTCTATTAAAATTTTATTCTTTCGTCATAACCTACCATTTGAATTATTCCTTTTCAATTATCTATTATATATTGTTATGCAATAATATAGAAACATATTTCATGTTCATTATTTACTACTAAGTGGTGCCCTTTAATGGTAAAATTGATTTATTAACCCACCATTACTTTTTAGAAATAATAGCTCCGAGTTTCTTCATCGGTTGGACAGGTAATGCAAACGGGTAATCGCTCCGTATCGACTTATGCCAACACTTGCGAATGTATGACACTCCCCCGCTTTCTATATATTTATGATCTTGAATTCCATTTCGTCTAAACGCTGACGAAGGTATTGGATTAACCTGTTGGAAATATCTTCATTTCTTGGCTATATTCTATAGTTACTGTTACTTTAAAGCTTGCATATCGGGTGTTTATTTTTTATCCTTTCGCCTTTTAACGGGCAATACTTCTTGTGTTATTTTAGGATAAATTTTGCGAATAGGCTCCACTGCTGTATATATCGAGCATGAACATGTTTCGCGATCACTAGTAGCACATAAATATTTAATGGCACCTCTATACCCGTGTATTTGATCTTGCATTCCGTTTCGACAATAAGCGGACATCGGTAATCTACCATGCCGCGTTGGCTTATATTGTTCCTGAAACCAACAACACTATTAAATATAATATTTTATGTGTTGTTGTTTTCAGAAACAATGTATTTATAAAAAAAAAATTAACGCCGTATTTAATACCTTGCTACAGGTTATACCAAAGATTTATATGCGTTTAATACCGTAAATATTTTTCGAGTATTTACGCTCAGTTAAAGTTATTGGAAAAATACTTACGATGCGTCCATCTTCGTACCGGTAGCAGGGTATCACGTATTTAGTCTTTATTGGTTTGCATGTGGGTTGCTTACAGGTTGGACAGCAATATTGAGGTGTATTTAAAGAATCGTTAATGGGTTTAGCTGGTTGCCGTTCACAACATTCGGGTTCCTCACGTCGGAGCTTATCGTTGGGTCTTCTCCCACAGCAATAAACCACTTGAGCTTTAGGACATGATGGCAAGCAGGGATAGCACATGGGTGCACTTTCGCAACATTTTACCGGATCACAGGGAGCAACCAGCATCGGCGTCACGGCGTAGTCTCCACAGTCTTCCGAAAAGCAGTATGCCATTTTTTTACTCTTTTAAAGTTGCTTTTTTCTACTAGAAAATTTATCTCATAATATTATTTAATAAGTTTTACTAAAATTTAAAATTATTTGCAAGCTTTGTCGTTCACTTTTTTGATATGTCAATTTTGAATAAATTTTCTACCAGCTTGTTTTATAAATATTAATTCTGTATTAAATGCCAGTAATGGTTTTGTTATGTCATTGTTGATCTAACTCATAGAGTTACATAATAGAGGAACACTCATCTCAAAATCGTGTCACTAAAACATAAATGTGCACGTTCTCTTAATTAATTATTACATGTTAAATTAATAACACCATGCTAATCCTAGTAACTCCTCTTTACTTCGCTTCTTCTAAACTTAACGTTATTTGACAGGATAAAACAAAACGTGATTACACGGTACTAAAGAAAACAATAATAATAATGCTTATTGGTTTTAAATAATTATTTGATGTAAATCGATATAACTTTTTGCCTTCAGAAAGGAAATAATCAACAAATTTTGGAGGTATAGATTCTTCATTAACATGTCAGTGATTTCGTAGACCAAAATAATTGCTCTTAAAATGTCTACTGTAAACTTTGTGAGGAACCCTACCTGTCTGGTTTAACGTTCGAATCCATTTTTCTTTTTGAACTGCATTTACAGTAAACCTTGAAGAAGAAAAATTTGTCAATAAATATGAAATCACATTCGCCGTTTATTGTCATATCATAATAATAACAAATATAAAATTCGCCAAATTTTATCAATTTAAGAAGCTAATACTATTGTAAAGATTAAGATGCACCTTTATATCAGTCTATCTACTTTCTGTCCAATGTGTTTACAAGCTGTAACCGACACTAAAAAGGTAAAATATGAACAAATCTAGGTAAAACAAATAATATTTATTTATACCTATTTAAAAATTATCCACTTATCAATAGATTTTGTGCAAGTCCTACACGCAACGGTATCATTTTCACGTACAAAATATCTTTTTATCTTACACATATTTATGAAAAATAAGTCATTATTCATAAAAAAGGGAGTATTTACTGCATATTATTAATCTTAATTTATATAATTTTAAGAAGTATTATTAAATATTTATAGAAGTATTATTAAATAATAATTTTAAAAAGTAGTATTGCACTATCAGTACTTACCTGTTTTGCGTCTTTGTTTGGGTTATTGTTATAAGTAACCCTACAATTTAATACTGAACACGACACTATTATGTTTACTATTTTAATAACAAATAATAATAACAAATAGCAATTTTTTGACAGGAGAGTAATGGAGAGTACATAGTTTGAAAACAGTCCTACGGTAAATTTTCTTGTATCTCTTTCTCGGAAGTAGGATTTCCCGTAAAGCTCGAAATCTCACTCGCACACTGTGTTCCTCTATTACTAGTATATTAACTCTATGATCTAACTACTGTAAATGCAAAAGAAATTAATCCACTAACTTCTCTAACTTTCTATTTTCTTCTTTTCTCTATATACAGATATGTAAAAAAAACAGTGGTAATGACTACCTATTCTCAGTCTGCTACGAATTCACAGAGAAATGCTAAAGCAAATCTTTTTGCCAGCATTCGCAAACATTCACAGGCGCCGCCTGCGTGTCGCCGACTTGAAATGCAATTTTCTCGATGCAAATCGATTGCCTCAGGCAGATTTAATGCCTTTTACTTGCGATTCCGTTCATCATTTCCGGAGAGAATTGAAGATAGCCACGTTTGTGGCAAATCAGACGATATTTGAAATTTTGATTTGTACGCGCCAATTTCAGATCGAAATCTAACCTTAAAATCATTTGTCACTTACATACCTAAGCAATTTCTACAATTTAATATGCAATGACTAAGATATTTAATGTAATTTCCTGAAAACTCTTCTATCAGTAATGTTTATTTGGCTTATATTTTTAATTCATGTATTTATTAAATTATTTTTATCAAAACTCAACACTATCTTACTGAACTTTAGTTAAAACTTGGAATGAGAGCATTAGACGACAGTACACCTGAACGGAAGACTTGTCAACAAACTTTACAGCCTCGTGAAAACATTACGATAATATTTCATGTTTTTTCTCAAAAGCAAGCAAAACTCAAAACAAAAATACGGTTATAATAAAAAAAATATAAGGAAACGTGAATTCCAACCTGATTTAATGACGGGTGAAAAGAAGAACGAATTTACATCTCTTTATTCTCATATTTTTTTCGTTGCCTGCTGGCAGGAATATAATGAAGTCCTGTACCAGAAGTTAGCTGTACCTAGGCAACTGGTATCAAACCGTTTAGTATTTGTTATTACACAATTTCACTTAAAATGATTAAAGTCGAAGGACTCATAGTATATCTTTTTGTATCGGTCATAACGGCAGACCGAGTCGGATGGGTGTCAGTAATTTCGTGAATAACAACTAAAAGCAAAAAAAAGTTCTTTAAGTAAGTAATCAGCCTAATTTTTATCGTCAGTTGGTGTAAAAGTTATGCGGTGGCATTAGGTTTGTTAGTGGGTATAGCTTATCAAAAAAAAAAATAATGGTAGAAAGTAAATACAAAATGTAAATTTTTCGGACATCGGTTACTATGGACAAATTAGGTGTAGTATAAAATTAAGTGTAATATAAACGATATATAATATAAACTGCGGACGTTTTGTTTTCGTAAACGCTTTTACGTAAGGCTTTATTTCACTTGAAACGGTGACAACTTTTTTTCTTGCTTTAATTTATCACCTTAGATAACCAGGGTCATTACTGTTGTATCAATGTCTCAATCTTAAAAATACATATGATTTCGTGTTTTATTTGCTCGTGTCTCTTTCAGGTGGGTTTTTTTAGCTGTAAAATCTGAGACCACTCTAAATACTTTAGCGTTTTGTTTATATTAGTAAAGTTGTTTAAGGAAACAGAACTCAACCGTTCGGAAAATAGCAAGCTTAAGAGCGCTCTCTCACACGTCCGGAACACTCGCAGTAATGGTGACACAACATGAATAAGTATTTGCTGCGATGAAAACTTAGTAGTAGCATGAATTTGTGTTCAATTGTACAGCATACGAGACGCGTGATAAAACTATTTTCAAGCTCTTCAGTTAATGATCTGATAAAATTGGCAATCTTCCTTTTATGGATTTATTATTCTAAAAATATGGTCAGACGTAGTATGTCCGATGAATTGGAAAGTTGAGATTGGTCTGTAACGTAATTCATGCCAATAAAGTATGACACATGTCGGTCTAGTGTGGTGAGGATACGCTTGAATACAAATCATTTAAATATTTATAATATAATGACAAGCCGATCCGGCATAAATGGTTCCGTCGTGTTTTCGTTCAGTCGAGCATAATTCAATTATTATGTAAATATAAATTTTATCAATTCATAAAATTACATTTATATAGCTTACATCAAAGACCCGTTTATTTCGCAAACATTTAAAAGCATTTCATGGTTAGTTAAAGTAAAATGCTGAATTTGGAAGGCCAGGCGGGTAATGAAATGAAGGAGTGACTTCAAGTTTCAAGAAGATAATAGGTATTGAGTTCTAATGACCTGTAACAGGGAAAACCGATAGCTATAGCCTCGATCATTATTTAGCAGGTTACACCACGAGCATGATGGTTATGCTTGAACTCACAAATGAATAGAGCCCCTTAAACCCCATCAGTCAAATCGTTCAGTAAATATATTTAGATCTAGTGTTGTATTGAGTGGCACATTTACCTGAATACACCAGGATGACGGCTAATTAGGAGAGATTTAGGCTGAAAAGAAAGTTACATCAATCTCCATTATGATCATACCTCCATAATGACAACGACCCTTCAGCTAAAACTGTATGAATTACTAATATTCCGTTGACAAGGCTTATTGAAAAAGCTACATCTTTTTATTCAGAAGAGCCTATTTATAATCTATAAAGGAGAAATCGATAACACACTATCTATAAATGTCCTTTTCTTTTGACGAGGGGGAAACCTTCAAAAGGTACCCGGAGCCGTGGGAGCGATGCTGAATTATATGGGAATCTTACCGCATTAAACCCTCTCCGGTGGTCTTCCTCGGCACTATGATAGGACTCCGGGATTTACAACGGAACACAACCGAAGTCCTATGAGCGCGTGCCCCGCCGGGCTCTGCTCCGGATGAGCTTGCGTGCATCCCCCACCTTCTGCTGTTTACGCCGGTATCCGGCCACGCATACCGGCTTCCTTCCCGGGGTCGTTGGCTGAACGGTTCGGGCTCCCACACTAGCCGCCCACGGCCCTGGAAGCCCCCTT